>JAOXJP010035236.1:0-16646 GCA_025762735.1 Platanus orientalis
GTTCTAGGGTGAGAGCTTGAGCAAGAGACCTTTGTACACTTTTACTTTTCTCACACAATGAAGAACAGATCCCCCCATGGACGTAGGCATCTTGAACAGACCACATAAAATCCCCATATTTTGTGTGATCGTTGATTTCTTTTCTGCTATAGTATTCTTTATTGTATAGATTGTGAGTGGTTTACGCCAGCATCAGAGCTTCTGGTTTGTGTTTGAAAGGAAGAGGAAGAAATCGGGGGGCAAAAATATATATTTTTATTTAAAGGGTTACTTTCTAAAAATTTTGGTAGATTCACGATGGCAATGAAGACTTCCATCAGTCAATTTTCTGTTGAGAAATTTGATGGAAATGGTAGTTTCACTATTTAACAAAGAAGGGTGAAAGATTTATTAGTACATCAGGGCTTGTACAAGGCATTACAAGGAAATAACGACAGGTTCAATGAGTTATAAGATGATGATTGGCAAGACATAGAAATGAAGGTAGTTAGGATAATTCATCTTTGTCTTGCGGATAATGTATTATTTAACGTTATGGATAAAAATTCAACACCAGTTTTAAGGGAGAAGTTGGAAAAACTCTACATGGCAAAAAGTCTCACCAACAAATTATATCCAAAGCAGAAATTGTACGCGTTAAAGATGGTGGATGGTGCGAATCTGTTGAAACACTTAAATATGTTTAACCAACTCTTGGATCATCTGCACAAAGTTGATGTTAAGGAGGCAGAAGACCATGCCATTTTTCCTTTTACCTTAGTTCCTGATTCTTAACGATAACTTGGTGACAACATTACTGTTCAGGAAAGATTTTTACCAAATCTTGAAGGTATACAAGATTTTGATTGGTTGGTCGGGTAGAGAATTGCAAAGGATTGTCATATGTGAAAGATCTGGGAATAACAGGTCTACGTCTAAATCTAGAAGAAAGGGTAAGATGCAATGATTCCACTATAAGAAATATGACCACATTAAGAGGGATTGTCTAGAACATGCTGACAGAAAGAATGTTAACCATCTTAATACAACATTGACAGAGGAATACATTAGAGATGTTCTCACAATCTCCAAAGGTATGACCACTTTTTTTCATGATAAGCGAATATTAAATTCAGGTTGTTCTTGTTCATATATGCTCCAGGAAAGAATATTTTGATACATTCCAAGAAAAGAAGACGTGTTATTTATTTAGGTGAGGGTCCACTTATGCGTCACGGGTGTTAGAACAATAAAGATTAAAATGTTTGATGGAGTGGTTTGCACTTCAAGTGGTGTGGGTGTATGTTCCAAAGATGTGAAGGAATCTAATATCATTAGGTTAGTTAAACTCTATGGGTTTTAAGCTTTTAACTGCAAGTCGAGCAAAGAAAATCATAAGTGGTTGTTTAGTCCTAATAAAAGGAGAAAAGTGTGATGGTTTGTATTTGTTTGCTAGGGAGTACAGTGATTGATGGTATTCCTTTGACTTTAATGGGGAATTGGAAACAACATGCATGGAATAATAAAAGTTTGTGTATGGTCTTTTTCTCAGTTGGGGGCAAAGACAAGTGGAGTTTCCAAGGTGCAAACGATGGTGATACAATTCTAATAGAGGACAGATTGAGGTCACTCTCTGAAGTTGACTAAGTCGACTCGATATAACTACACATGTGCATTAGCTGTATCATGATTTCGATTGGTGTCAGGACCAAATTGATTCAATGGCATGTATAGCGGTGGTTCTTTATGGACAATAGTTGTTTGCAGTGATAGAAGATAGATATGATTCAGGTTTGAGGTAGACGTGGCACAAAGTTTACTAAGAAGAATAAGTGCAAGTTTTCTTCAGGTGGTTCCAAAACATGGGCCAGGGTGGAGTGTGGTGCACATGCCATAAGTTCAATGTGTTAGCAAAGATGCAGATGGAGCCAACTTTTTAAAAGAAAATCTTTAAGTTGGCTGAAAACATGTCAACGTGGAGATTATTGGGTTTTTAGCAACTTTCCAACCAAAAAGATACTTGATGCTGACAACATAAAGAGGCTCTTGTATGTGCCACCACACAAGAGAGCAAGGTTCAAGACTTTTGTCATGTGTGAGTTAATTAGGATATTTTAGGGATTGGGTATTCATGTAATAAAAACATTAAAGCCATGAGTAATCTGGGTTTTTTAGGACAAGGATATTTTTATAATAAGGCAATAATGCCAAAGGTAATTTAGTAATTTTATTGAGCCCACAAGTTAAAGTGGGACCCTCTTGGAATGTTAGTCCCTCCAGAAGGTCTTAATTTTTGGCAGCTTTTGTTGGTAGAAAGTCAAGGTGTTAGTAGTTTTAAGTTTAAGAAAGTTTAGCAAGTAAGGTAGTAGTTTAGGACTTTCTAATTTGATTTCTTTCTATTTTCTTGAGTTTGTAAATCTATATATAGGGTTGCACGTTTTTGTAATAGTTATACATGGATTGAATAAAAAAATTTGGGTTTTCCTCTCCTTTATTGGTTATAGCCATTAAAAGCCTTACAATTGTTTCCCCAGTCCTTTTCCCCCTCCCAATCAATTTAGCTATTGGGTTTCTTCTTCCTTCTTCTATAATCTTCTTCTCCTACTATCATCTTCTTCTTCCTTCTCCTTCATTCTTCTAGTTCTTCTATCTATTCTATAATACCTAGTAGGTATATCCTAAAGGGGGGGGGGTAATTCTTAAAATTAACGTAAATGTGTGTGATACAAAGAGTCTACTCAAGTATTTTATCAAATGGATGATGTGCAAGAGTAGCAATAGGCATAAAAGTAAAAAGACAAACAATCACTCAATCAATCCACAACAAGAGATTTATAATGGTTAGACACGATGGCCTACGTCCACTCTTCTAAAGCTCACCTCCGAGCTTAGGTTTATTTCATTTAGATTATCTAATACAACCTAGGTCAAACACATACAAAACTTACACTACTTGCCCTTAACAAACTATTCAAAACACTTGGTGTCTTCAGTGAGTGTATACTACTTCCAGTGTCTCTGACGGAAGCAAAACAAGATGGTAATGAGTATGAATGCAAAGGAAAACAAATATTACCACAAGTTGGTTGATGTTGCCATTTGCACAAATTGGGAGTACTCCTTGTAGAGCTAGTATGCCTTAACCATCCACAACCTTCAAGCTCTTGGCTCTAGTGCTCATTGAGCTCAGTTAAGTATGAGTTTCCTCTTAAGAAGAGCTGACTAGTAGTTCTCCTCAATAGTAGAAGCTTGATATTGGAGAGGAGAGAGTAAAAGAGTGATCTTTAGAGTAGATGCTAGATATTTTAGCTTGAAACAGTGAGAAAGATGGTATTTTCAAGGAAGGAAGATCTTAATTAGGAAAAAATTCTAACACTCTCTAGCTTGCTTGAAGTGTTTGCCCTAAAAGGAAAAGTTCCATTTTATAAGGGTGAGGAGCACCCACAACCTTTGGATTAGAATCTTTGAAAACGGGTAACTCTTTAGAGCCATAGATTTTCAAAAAGCGGAGACTAAATTTTGAAATAACGCATGGGGGGAATAAAATTTTGAATTTGACAAATTTACCCGTATAATTGATCATGAGATCCGTAACCAATCACAACTCGTGATCGATCACGGATTGCCTGATCAATCATGAATCTGGGCTCAGACCTGATTAGCTTATGATCGATCACTGAGTCAGGCTCAGAGGGCATGATCCTTCTCGCGATCGATCACGCCTGATGGGGCGAGGTTCTCGAGACTTTCAGTCTGAGACCCAAATTGGGGTCGTGATCAATCACGGCCCATTCTATTACACTGTTCTGAACATGTGCAAAGGTTGCTCTTGGGCTCATTTCTCTTAGGTCTTTTGTGGGATTTCCCACCATACTTAGGTCCACAAATTGGTCTTTAAATGATATGCAATGCATGCTTTATAACTTTTGTGGAATGGGTAAGTCCGAGGTAGCTTCTGGTCTTCCTCCAAGTCTATGATCCACCATGTCTTTTTGTCTTGAATTTGTGAACACAAGGACACTTACAAAACATAGACCATACAAAAGGTTTGTCAATGGGATTGACATTACATACACTAACAATCTTCCCCTTGTCAATTCCATAACAAAACTCAAATACACTGAATATTACAATTAGTACATGGATTGCCTCAATATCCCAAAATACATGGACTCAACACTGTGCATAAGAACACTTCTAGCTTGAAGCTTCATGTCTTGTTTTTTGAGTCAAGCTCTGCAACCACAAACAATAAACAACACCTTCCTCATGACAATTGAACTATAAGAATAATAAAGTGTATGAGCGAGTATGGCATGTGTGCATAAGATGCAAATGATAGACATGAATAGTTGTGTTGTTTTGAGTGAAGGATGTTAAATTTTTTAGATTGTTAATTCTCCCTATATGTGTGTGCTACTCCCCCTACATGTGAGAGCTCCCCCACCCCCATACAACCACGATGGATTTGCAACACTTCTCCCCCTTTTTGGCAAGAATTGACAAGGGCAAATAGATATTGAAAATAAAGAACAATGCCATAGATAACATCATAAGGAACAAGTGATAAACTAGAAATTTTCATTAAGAAAAAAATCCATTACAACCACCACTATCATGACATCACTGTGATATGAACAACTAGGGGAACCACACCAATGTGTACAAAAAATCCTAACATAGTAACAGCAAAAAAAAAAAAAAAAATGCTAATCACAGCATCTACATAGACAAAACAACCAAACTACATCTGATATTCAGGGTCATCATGGTTGTTTTCTTCCTCTCCTTCTTCCACTTCTCCACTGTCACCACTGCCATTGTTAGAGCCACTATCCTCATCATCATCTTCCTTTTCTTCTTCTTCCACACCATCCAAATTATCTTCTCCACTAAAGCTCTACCTCCTCATCATCTGACCTGGGAGGGTCCTCCTGAAATTGGCTAACCCCAGGTATGTCAAAATGGTCCTCAGACTAAGGATCCTCATCCTCATTAGAACAACTGGCTGAATCAAGTTGCAATTGTCTATTTGGGTGGTCTTCATTGTAGCATGCTGCCAGAAGCTTCTGGTTGTAGGTGATCTTTTTTTTATTCAAGGTCTTGCAGACCTTGCGCACAAGAGTATGAAGAAATCTCATCATAGTCGACTTCATTGTGGCTGATCTCACTCTATCTAGACCAAGCTGAAGAGGGGCTGCAGAGGATGAGACACCATCGTTGGTCATCAAACCCATATGCTGTAAAGTCGTATGTCCAACTGTCAAGACTGCTCTTCCTCCCTTCGCTGTCACCTTGAATGGTACCTTGGCAGTGGTCATGATGTGAGTGACCAAGGTAGGAAACAGAATGCTACCTATAGGATGCTTCGACTCGTGGACTATGATCATCACATGGCAAATGATCGATGCAACATCTATCATCTTTGAGTCAGAGGATGACATTGATGACATACGCCGTGTCATCAGTTAGGTCACTCCGGTGAGTCGTGGGGAGTAGATTGTAGGTGAAGATCAGATGTAGAAACTTCACCACAGGCCTATAATCCTCATGCTTCAGATTCCCATACCAGTTGACAAACCGGGTGCATAACCTTTGAACTCGCTCAGTCTTTTGTTCCATGGTGAACGTGGTGATTGGAAAAGGAATGAGGTCATTAGGGACTTGAGGAACGCCACATAAGCGGGCACAATGTCAGGATTGACATTGATAGGCATCCCATTCATTGTAGATCAAAAAAAGTGTTGCGAATAGTTGATGTTGAATACGTTGGAATAAAAAATTTGCACTGCTTCTTGAATCGGTCCCTTGACCGCTAAAATAAGGAGCCACCCCCTATCATCAATGCTTTCAAAGATACGGGTTGTCCGTAGGGCATCATCTTCAACAAATCTCTCGTTAATGAATGAACTCTTCGAGAAAATTTTCTCATACCTGTTGATGTGCATGAAATATGTTAATGAAAATACTTTCATATGTGCATTGTTAGTCTAACTTTTACGTTATTCTATGACTAATTATAATTTATTTATGTTTTGTAGGTAATGTGGGTTTGACATGTTAATGGGTTTTATCTAAGACTTAATGATGGACTCCAAATCAAGTAATCTAAATCCAACTCAAATTAAAAAACAATCTTCAAGTTTTGAATGAGTCTAATCAGTTAAGGAGAGCAGCCAATCAAATTTTCGAAATTAGGGAATAAGATCAGGTTGATTGAATCAAAGAATGGATGATTAAATCACCTCTCACATCTTGCATATTAGGAATGGATGACACCAATCTACCTTTCATATCTTGCATATTAGGAATGGATGATCAAGTCACCATTCTTATCTTGCATATTAGGAATTGATAATCAAACCACCTCTCACATTTTGCTTATTAGGAATGAATGATCAAGCCACCTTTCACATCTTACATATTAGGAATGGATAATATTAATCCTTTAAAAGTTGTGTTGTTTTATTTAGGTACCTTAAGATTTGAGATCTTTATCAATTTTGTATATAAATACATGTACACAACTGTGAATAGCATCAAGTGAAATATTCATCAATTATCAATCCTTTGATGTACAAAGCCTTCATGAGTGGCTAATTTCATTGTCTAAGGCTTAGATGAAGCTCTATAGTTGTAAGTAAACCTTTGATCTCAAATATTTTTCATGATTATTGAGTTATGATGTAAAGAATATTTTTTTTCCTTTAAATTCTCCATGGATGTATGTTGAGTATGGTTTTAATCATGTTTTCTCCATGATTCAACTTAAATTATGGATTATTTAGTTTGATCTCATATTGCTAATTGTAGGGTCACTTAATCTCTGTTATTTCTGCAAATCTCTGTTATTTCCTGTAGATTTACATTGAATTATTTTATCCGATATTTTCAAAGCCAAAAAGGGCATGACTTTAGTTTTCTAAAAAAGACTAGTTGAAGATTTTTCATAATGTTAGATTGGTTTCGAAACATTATGAAGTATGTGGAAAAATTATAAAATGGATTAAAGTATGTGAGTTCCATAGAATGGATTCTAGGACTTAGAGTTTTTTTCATTAACGTCTTCTAATAAGTTTTTCCCCTTGCTCATTTATTGTTTGCATGTTTAATTGAATCAATTTTAGTTTAAGATAATCCAAATTTTTTTTAGCTAGACTAGGATTTAGTAAAGCTAATTGGAATAAGTTTTCTTATTTGAGATTCTTCACTCAAGTTCTTATGGGTTCGACCTCCACCTGCCGGAACTATACTATTGAATAGATTCATACACTTGCGAGTATAATAAAAATTGACAACACCTGTTGAGACTCTTGGCACTGCGGCATGGCGAGTAAGAAACACCATCCCTATTCTTGGAATACTTGCGAGGGGGTGATTCAACCATTAGTCACTTCTCCGGGTTGCGAGATGGTTGAGAAGAAGACCCTGCCTGTGACGACTTGGGTGCCTTTAATGTGGTATTTTTTTGCCTCAGAGCCATTTGAGCAAGTCTCTAGGGTTCGGGAGGAGTGGGATTAAGGCACTAAGATGTTGGGAGCAAAAGTAAACAAATCGCAGGCTGTCGGGAGAGGAATAGGCCAAAAATGGCACTTGGGATATATTTTAAACACCATGCATTTTACATTCTCAGAATGCCCTCCTGATTGATCACGAGATCCGTGATCAGTCAAGGCATGATCGATCACAAAGCCTGTGTCTAGGCTTCTTTGGCTCTTTTTTGCTAGTGTGGACCACCACACATCAACCCAATAGGTAGACCCACTTACTTGGGCTACTGTTGCTCCACTATATGCTTCTAACCTTGGTTGGTTGGATTTCAAGGACATCTTGGTCAATCATTGATTTGAAAGCCCACGAGGACTTTCTAGATTGTGCATAGGCCAATAGCACTCCAAAGATACTCAAACCGCTTGGAATCAAAGGGTTTGATTAGAATGTCAGTGAGTTGAGCTTTGGTCTTCACATAGTCCAATAAGACAACCTTTTCTTCTACCAATTGGTGAATGAAATGGTGTCTAATGTCAATGTGCTTTGTCCTAGAGTGTTGGACTGGATTCTTTGAGATGTCAATCGCATTCTTATTGTCAACAAATAGGCTCATAGTGTCTTGGCACACTTGGCTTAACTCATAGTCTTTAAGCATTTATTTCATCTACAAGAGTTGAGTGCATTTATTATTGGCTGCAATGTATTCATCCTTGATAGTTGACAATGAGATGGAGTTTTTTTTTTTGTTATTCCAAGAAATAAGACTGTTTCCAATGTAGAAGCAACATCTACTCGTGCTCTTACGATCCTCGACATCGTCGGCCCAATCAGCATCTGAGTACCCCGCTATCTCAAATGTGGTGTCAAATAGATACTATAACCCAAAGTCCGTTGTCTCGTGGACATACCGGATGATCACTTTAGCTATCTTAAGACGTAGTTCTTTGGGGATAGCTTGATATCTAGCACAAGTACCTACACTAAAAGAGATCTGGTCTGCTCGCAGTCAAGTAGAACAAACTCCCAATGATACTCCGGTAGTAGGTGGAGTCAACGTCGGCTCCATCAAGATCTTTAATGATATTGTCACTTATGCTAATGGGGGTATTTGCAGGTTTGGATTCTTGCAGTCCAAACTTGGTAACAAGGTCTTTACCAAACTTGGTATGGCTTAGGAAAATGTCATCATTGGTTTGCTTCATTTGAAGACCAAGGAAAAACCTTAGTTCTTCCATACTCGTCTCAAATTCAGACTTCATTGTTTGGGCAAAACCATGAGACATCTCATTAGTGGACCCAAAAATGATGTCATCTATATAGATTTGCACAATGAGTATGTGACTATTTTGCTTATTGACAAAGAGTGTCTTGTCCACATTCCCTCGATTAAAATGGTGATCAAGAAGGAATCTAGTGAGCCTCTTATACCAAGCTCTTGGAACTTCTTTGAGGCCATATAGTACCTTCTTGAATCTATATACGTAGTTTGGCAGGTGAAGATCCACAAATACCTCCGATTGCTCTACGTCTACCTCTTCTTGAAGTATCCCATTTAGGAATGCACTCTTGATGTCCATTTGATATAATTTGAATTTCAAATAGCACATAATAGACAAAAGAATCTTAATGGACTCCAATCTAGTAACAGGGGAAAATGTCTCCTCAAAGTCAATACCCTGTATTTGGGCAGACCCCTTTGCTACAAGTCGGGCATTGTTTCTAGTCACTGTACCATATTTATCATGTTTGTTCTTGAATATCCACTTGATACCAATGACGTTTTTGTCAAAAAATGTCTTAGTTAGGAACCAAACATCATTTCTTTTGAACTGATTAAGTTCCTCTTGCATGGCTGTGATCCAATCCGAATCATTTAGAGCCTCCTTAACTCTTTTAGACTCTATCTTGGATGTAAAGCAAAAGTGACTTATAATGTTTTCTATTTGTCTTATTGTTTTCACTTCGGTGTTTGGGTCACCAATGGTGTTTGGGTCACCAATGATGTCACCTTAATACAACCCTTTGGTGAGCCTCTTCTCCTTGGAACGAGGTTGAACCCCTTCAACTTCATCATCTGAGCTAGTTTGAGATGTGAACTCCTCTTGGCCTTGTTGAGAGCCTTCAATCTCTTTTGGAGATGATGTCTCAACCTATTGATCTGAGAATACAACAGGTATGTTTACTTGTGCTTGTGTTGACTAATGATCATCTACTGCTACATTGATTGACTATTCCATTATGAAAGTCATTTTGTTGTAGACCCGGTAGGCTCTATTAGTAGTTGAATATCCTAGGAAAATAGTCTCATCACTTTTCTTGTCAAATTTTCCTAGGTGTTCTTTATCCCTAAAGATGTAGCAAGTTCTACCAAATACTCTTAAGTATTTAACGGTTGGTTTTTTCCCACTGCAGAATTCATAGGCTGTTTTGTTTGTTTCTGGTCTACGATTGACACGGTTACAGACATTGCATGCAGTGCTAATTGCCTCAGCCCAAAACCTTTTGGCTAAATCTTTGCTTGTAAGATAGAGGTAGCCATGTCTAGTAGAGTTCTATTCTTCCTTTCAACCGCTCCATTTTGTTGAGGAGTTTTAGGGGTTAAAAATTTATGTTTCACTCCCATTTCATTCTATCAATTCGAGAATTTATGATTCTCGAATTCTCTTCCATGATCACTTTGAATGCGCTTGATGGTTAACTCCTTTTTCATTTAAATTCTTTGTTAATGTTCAAGAATTCATTGAAGGCCTCGGATTTCTCTTTTAGGAATGCTACCCAAGTAAATCTAAGGAAATCATCAACCACCACCATGAAATATCTTCTACCACCTAAACTCTCTGTTCTAGTAAAACTGACCAAGTCTATGTAGAGAAGCTCTAAGGATCTAGATGTCCCTATTTGAGTAGTTTTTTTGTGTGAGACTCTAGTTTGTTTTCCCATTTGACAACCTTTGCACAATGAGTTGTCAATTTTACTTAGTTTGGAAAGGTCCTTGACAATTCCTTTCTTGCTAAGCCTAGCAAGGTCCCTAAAGTTAAGGTAACCTAGTCTTTGATGCCAAATATTGGTCTCATCCTTTTGGGACATGAGACAAGTGTCCACTTCTTGTGGATGAGGATCTGTCACATAGCAATTGTGATTTATCCTCACTCAGATGGCTAGGATTTTGTCTTCTTGATGGTCGTTGATTACACAACCATCTTTGCTAAATTGGACAGCATAGCCTTTGTCACATATTTGGCTTATGCTAACCAAGTTGTGCTTAAGGCCTTGCACATAAAGAGCTTCGATGAGTTGTGGAATGCCGGGGGCAACTATGGTTCATACCCCAAGAATTTTGGTGATATTTCCATTACCAAATGTGACATATCCACCTTGAGCTTCCTCGAGTTAGGCAAATAGTTCCCTCTCACCGTACATGTGCCTTCAGCACCCACTATCAAGATACCATCTTGATGAGCTTCTAGCTCTTAGTGCGGTGTGAACGACCGAACACTTTGGTTCATCATTTCTCACCCATACTTCTTAACCAAAGTGGGTTTAGGAGTTTGTCTTTTTGCACTTTGGTGTTGGGTCAACTCCTTTCTTTAAAAGTTTTTATTTTTAACATTTTGAAAATAGTTTTTCTTGTTGACATTCTTCCCATTTTGAGTTTTTCTTGAAGATTGCATTATTTGGGATTTGATTTCATTAGCCATCTTTCTATAATCCACCTTTATGCCCTTCTAAGCCACAATAGTAACAATAGAATAGGGGCCTTCTAGGTGTATAGGATTGTGTTGTCTTCCCTTTAGGTGGTTCGTTGTTGAAGGATTGTTGGGTTCTTCTAGGTTTGTTTAATTTGACTAGGTTTCCCTTTGGTTATCCTAGAAGAGGAGGCATTCCTTTGGAATCCTCTTGAGATATAAGGTTTGTTGGCTCGAAACTTATTCCATGCCTCCTTAGCATAGGAATAAGGTTGGGACTTTGGTCTACTCCTAACCACTGGAGCATAAGACCGAGATTAGGGTTGTATTGGTCTCTCCCAAACTGTACCTTAGCTTGTGAGAGTTTTTCCCTTGAGTGAAGTATTTGGTCTCTTCTCAACCTTCTTTGACCTTTGATAAGATTTTTGAGGCTCTACTTTTTCTTTTCCATTGTTAGAAGGTTGTGGAGGTGGTTGAGTATTCCCCATGGCTTTAACAAAGACATTTTTAGGCCTTTGTGTGAAAGAAGAGACATTGGTTTCGGAATTGAAACCAAGTCCCATCATATCTCCATGATCTTTTCCCATTGTGAGCATTTTCTCAAGATGTTCATATCCTTAAGACACCATGGTCACAGACTTCCTCTTATTCTCCTCAAGTTCCTTGATTTGCTTAAAGTAATCAAGGGACTCCTTTATAAGTTGAGCACAAGTCATGTTGAGAGTCTTGTTCCTCTCATTTAGAGTCTTGACTTGGTCTTCCAACTCTTGGATGAGTAAGTCATCACTATGATATTCATCCTCATCTTTTTTTATGTTTTTAAGCTTCTCTTCAAACTCAAGAACCTAGTCAGATAATTTTTTGTTGTCCTCAAAAAGTATTCTCTTCTTATACTTCCTATTGTCTATTTCTAAGCCTAGAAATATTTTATCTTCACTAAGCTTCTTTTCAAGCTCTATGATCTTTAGGCTCATTTCCTCTTTAGTACATAGGAGTAAGTAGTTTTCTTTGGAAAGTTCATTTTCCTTTTCACTTTCCATAAAAGACTCTTGTTGTAGGATGAAGATGGTGTCTTCTACGGATTTTGACTTTTTAGTCAATTCATTAATTTCCCTCTTAAGTTGTTTGTTTTTCTTTTCCAACTAAACACTTTGAACAAAGAGGTCATCGAAGGCCTCTTGTGCATCATAGGTCTCTTCATCTTTTTCATCATCTCCCTCATCCTCACTACTATAGTTACTCATGTCTAGAAGTCAGCTCCTAGGAGTGTTGAAAGCTATAAAGGCTTTGATCTCTTGTGAAACACATTCCTCACTACTTTGTGGCTCGTTTTTTGATACATCAGAATCGTCATCCCTAATTACAGCCATGGCCTTGTCCTTTGGCTTGAACTTGTTCTTCTTATTGCCGCAATTCTCGGCAATGTGACCTCTCCCTTTACACTTATAACAAATGGGAGATTCCTTTGAGAAATCCTTATTCCTAGAGTTAGGAAAGGATAGTCTCACTTGTTTGCTCTTTGAATAATCCATTGCATTCATCTAAAAGAACTTCTAAAATTTCTTACCCACCAAGGCTAAGTCATCATCCAACTCGTCGGTGGATCTAAAAGGTTCCTCTACCTTAAGAGCTATGCTCTTCTTCTTGGTAGGGACCTTTATAGCAACCTCAAACGTTTGAAGCGAGCCTATCAACTCTTCTAGTTTGATAGTTTCTAAGTCTTTGCTCTCCTCAATCACAGTCACTTTAGGTCTAAACCTTTTGGGGAGAGACCTAAGTAGTTTTCGGACTACTTTTGACTCGGGGATATCTTTTCTTAGGCTTCTCATAACATTCACCAAGTTAGACAACTTGGCATTAAATTGAGAGAATTCTCCGTCTTCTTTCATCCTAAGAGCTTCAAATTGAGCAGGCATATATTTGAAGCTTTAACATCTTTACGGCACTTGTACCCTCATGGGTAACCGAGAGAAGCAACCATGCTTCTTTGGCCATCTTAAGATGAGCTATCCTTCTAAGCTCATCGGGGGCCAAACCACTAGCTATGGAATTTAGGGATCTAAAGTTATACTTGTGAGCTTCCGTTTTGTAGCGGACCATTTACTTTTAGGTTTGTCGAGCATGGTATAGCCATTAAGTACGACATCCCAACCCTTGTGGTCATAGGCATTTAGGAAAATCTTCATTCAAGATTTTCAATAACCATAGTCACTTCCATTGAAAAATGGAGGTGTGATAATAGATATGTTACCATCCTCTCTAGCCATCTAGTATTACTTTAGGATTTTTGCTAGGATCTAACTCGGATTGTTGAGCTCTATGTGAGTAACCTATGCTCTGATACTAATTGTAATACCTAGTAGGTTTATTCTAGAAAGGGGGTGAACAGGATTTAAAATTATTTAAACCTTTTTTGTTAAGTGTAGGGATTGATTTTAGCTCAATTTTAATCTTCTTAAAATTAACACAAGTGTGTGTGTGATACAAAGAGTCTACTCAAATATTTTATCAAATAGATGATGTGCAAGAGTAGCAATAGGGATAAAAGTAAATAAACAAACAATCACACAATCAATCCACAATAAGAGATTTATAACGGTTCGGCATGATGGCCTACGCCCACTCTTCTAAAGCTCACCTCCGAGCTTAGGTTTATTTCATTTAGATTGCCTAATACAACCTAGGTCAAACATATACAGAACTTACATTACTTTCCCTTGGCAAGCTATTCAAAACACTCAGTGTCTTCGGCGAGTGTATACTACTTCCAGTGTCTCTGGCGGAAGCAAAACAAGATAGTAATGAATATGAATGCAAAGAAAAACAAATATTACCGCAAGTTGGTTGATGTTGCTAATTGCATAAGGTGGGAGTGCTCCTTGTAGAGCTAGTATGCCTTAGCCATGCACAACCTTCAAGCTCTTGGCTCTAGTGCTCCTTGAGCTTAGCCAAGTATGGGTTTCCTCTTAAGAAGAGCCCACTAGTAGTTCTCGATAATAGAAGCTTGAAATTGGAGAAGGGAGAGTAAGCGAGTGATCTTTGGAGTAGATGCTAAATACTTTAGCTTGAAATAGTGAGAGGAAGATGGTATTTTCAAGGAATGAAGCTCTCAATTAGAAAACTCTCAATTAGGAAAGGATTCTAAAGGAGAGTAAGAGAGTGATCTTTGGAGTAGATGCCAAATACTTTAGCTTGAAATAGTGAGAGGAAGATGGTATTTTCAAGGAAGGAAGCTCTCAATTAGGAAAGGATTCTAACACTCTTTAGCTTGTTTGACGTGTTTACCTTAAACGGAAAAGTTTCATTTTATAAGGGTGAGGAGGACCCACAACCTTTGGATTAGAATCTTTGAAAACGAGTAACTCTTTAGACCCATAGATTTTTTTAAAATGGGGTTTAAATTTCAAAATAACGCATTGGGGAGTAAAAATTTGAACTTTATAAATTTACCCCCGTAATCGATTACAAGATCCGTGACCGATCACAACTCGTGATCGATTATGGATCGCCTGATTAATCACGAATCTGGGCTCAGGCCTAATTAGCTCTTGATCGATCACGAGATCCGTGATTGATCACAGAGTCAAGTTCATAGGGTGTGATCCTTCTTACAATCGATCACGCCTGATGGGGCGAGGCTCTAGGGACTTTCAGTCTAAGACCCAAATTAGGTTCCCTGATCGATCACAGCTCATTTTTGTTGCACTGTTCTAAACATGTGTAGGGCTGCTCTTGGGCTCATTTTTCTTAAGTCTTTTGTGGGATTTCCCACCATAATTAGGTCTAAAAATTAGTCTCTAAATGATATGCAACGCATGCTTTATACCTTTTGTGGAATGGGAAAATCTAAGGTAACTTCCGGTCTTCTCCTAAGTCTTTGGTCCATTATGTCTTCTTGTCTTGAACTTGTGAGCACATAGGACACTTGTAAGACATAGACCATACATAAGATTTGTCCATGGGATTGACATTACATACACTAACATATTCATTCTTTCTTCTATTTCTCTCTTATTTCCTTGCTGGAACATCATCAAAGTTGCATATACAAATTGTTGGAATCCCACAAATCTGCATATCAAGTTCAACATACACCTGAATTTTCCAGGCTATACTTTCTACAAAAATTTCTCCCTCTTAAAGTAGAGCTTTTTTGTGCTTTTCTTTTAAGTTTTTCTTCCTTGACCTATCTCCATCCTTATCCCTTAAACTCTTTCTTCATTCCTTTTTGTTTTGCTTAATTGTTGTCCTATAAACTACATTTTGTTTTAGGTTCTTTACCAAAAGTGTACGGTAGACCGATATTTCATATGTTTTATATACTTTTACTCATTGAAATACTATGAAATTTTGCATGGATGTCACTTATAGATATATCTAATCACCTGTAAAATTTCATAATTTTCTGAGGTGTCTATATGGGTATTTTGGTAATTTTATCATTCTTCCCAAACTTGTCAGAAACCTTAAACCCCTTCTCTTCTAGTTTCCTCATTTTCTTCATCTAATCCCTTTGATTTCTTTTAATTTGATTCCCTCCATTCTCTAAAGTTAAAGTACATTAAGTGCTTATATATTGAGTTCTTGGCTTCTTAATCTATCATTGCTTCCGCAGATCAATTTTGGGCTCATATCAGCAGAATATATAATCACTAGGCTTCCCTACATCAATTTGATTTCAAAGCTTGTAATATCTTGTATCAATATTTCCCACAAGTTGGTTTCCTTCTCCAACTACGAGAAGTAGAAATGTGTGGGTGCTCTTACCATGGGCCTTGCAAGAAAGATTAAAGAAAAATGGGAGATTCTCTCCTTATATCTCCATACATGAGATAGGTGGAGAGCGGGAGTTTTGTCTTTTGACTAATCTACTTTAAGGTATTCTCTAGTTGTGGGAGAAGGCGAGAAAAGGGGATTTTCACAAGGCTAAGGGAGGTGAGGAAGAATGGTGTAATAGGGTTAAGAGCTTGTGTTCTAGGGTAAGAGCTTGAGCAAGAGAGCTTTGTACCCTTTTACTTTTCTCATAAAATAAAGAACGGATCCCCCCGTGGACAAGGCATCTTGTCCAAACCACATAAAATCTTCATCTTGTGTGTGATTGTTGATTTATTTTTTGTTATAATATTCTTTACTGCATAGATCGTGAGTGGTTTAGGCTCATATCTCATCACGGGGAATATTAGGGTTGTTTCCGCTGCGCCAACACTAGGGTTTATGGGGATAGGATTTGTTGGGAAGCTTAGGGTTTTAATAAGTAAAAGAAAAAATAGAGGTTTTAGAATAAGGAAATGGAATAAATAGGGTTTCAAAAAGGTGAAAGAAAAATTAGGGCTTGGATGCAAATAATAACATTCAATGGATAAGGTTTTAGGCTAATTTCGGTAACAAAGAAATACATTTGTAGGGTTTGTAGAAGGACTGACCAATTGGTCGGGTCAACGCTTCTCTAATTAAAGAATTCAATATCTAGGGTTTAACACTAGTTAGAGA
>JAOXJP010035247.1:0-16646 GCA_025762735.1 Platanus orientalis
AGAGATAGGCCCAAAGCAAAAAACTTTTGGCCAGATCGAAAATTAGTAGGACCCAATCATGCATCCAAGATCTAATCGATAATTTAAGGTATAAACTATATTTTATCATAAATGCAATATGTTCATTAAACAGTGACAAAAAGAAAAAGAAGCTTAAGCAACACTGCAGAACAAAATTAAATGGGCGCTTTTCTAAATGATGAAAAGAATCCCCCTACTTTGCTTGTATTTAGAAAAATGGGCACTCAAGAAAACTATATCATTTGAGACAATCTTTTCCAACCAAGACAAGGAATTTAGATTTTTGTTTAGATGAGAACCACACTCAGCCAAAGCCACAAAGCAAAAATTGGCATAATTTCACTGATGGCTTTATCTGCCATGGGGCTGAAGTGGGCTCTTCCTTTGATGCATTAATGGCATTTAAAAGTGTTCCCTTCCTGATGCTTTTATTATCCACTCTAGCTGCAATAATATTTCCTTCTTCATCCCTAATGATAACTATTATATGTGAGATGGCCCCATCAAAGTTAGCCTTTAGCCATTCCTTTATGTGAGGGGCCCAAGAAATGGGATTGATATTTATTTTCCTTTTAATTTAGTTTTTCCTTAGGCCATGTCTGGTTGTCATGAAAAGGGAGTTTTCCCAGGGATGTTGTAAAAAAACAAAAAAACTGAGATTCTCTTTTCAAAACATCTGGTTACAAAGAATAAGAAACCTTGATTTTCGTGGTTTTCTTACGTAGCTCTTATTTTATTGTAAGGAAGCATTTCATTTTCACATAATGCTTGTCTAACAATCCTCCATTTCCTATTAAAAGGGACATCCACTTTCGCTATCATGTCAACCAAACAACTATAGAAAAAATAATGAAAATTACTTGTATTATATTTTCTTTTTATCCTTTTCTATTTAATTCAAGGCAACCAGACAGGGCCTTATGGAAAGACATGTTAACATGTTTTTTCAATTTTTTTATTTTTTGGGGGGGAATGATAAATTGGAACAGAACATGTTAGTGTTTCTCGACGTTTCAATATGGTAGGCCGATTTCACTGTGATGTTGACATTTGAGTCATATTGCTTTTATCTTAAGAAGCTATTCTTTTAACTAACCCCACGAAAAAGGGGAACAATAAAAAACTCAATACCTCTTTATGAAGCAAGCAGTTGTTATTAGGTTCTGGTTAAATCAATGGCTTTGTAGATCCAATATCTCTTCTTCTTTTTTTACTTATTTTTTAATTAAATAAAATTATCATTAAAGGAAAGAAAAGCTCGAAAGAGGAAGAACATCAATATAGAGCGATCCCACCAGCCAACACGGGAAATGCCAATAATTAGGAGAAAGAAAAATATGATCCCTCTTTTCTTTTCTTTTTTAAGCCACCATTTATTTATTTTTTTAAATATTTTAGGCCTCGATTTAGTACATGCTTTCTACATATGAGCCATACTTCAAAAACCCAGGATTGGGTTGGGTTGGGAAGGTTCGATCTCGTTAGCAAAATACATGCAGATGGGGGAGCAAATATTTTATTCCCGAATTGTCTACTCACCCATGTTTCCAGACACAAAAGCTGGCACATGATGCTTTTTTTTTTTTTTAAGGGAAATGATGTTCTGTCTAGGATTTGGTGTTTAAGGATGGTGTCCAGACACCAGGGGGCCATTATATGAAATAAATGTATTCCATATTAAAAAAAATGCATCACTTACTCATTTTATTCCATACGACATCCCCCCTGGTGTGGATTTGATTTCCAGGACACCAGGGGCCATCATATGGAATAAAATGCATATTTCATTTCACCCACCCATTGTATTCCATATGGTGTACCCTGGTGTCCTGGACACCATTTTGGGCAAACATCTTTTACCATTTTATTTTATTATTTTTTTTCAAGGGTCAGTTTAGCTTGGAGACAAATTTGCTTAAATCGTACTGGTCATTTATGAAAGGGCCCGTTTTGAATTGACCCATATGGTCTAGGAAAATTGATCTAATATTGCTTTTGATAAAAATGATAAAAGACCTCTACAACATTATTTGATTACTGATCCAGGCAAGCCCGTTTCCAGTTTAATGTTGGGGCCAGTTTTGGTTAAGTATGGCTACAAACATCATTACGAAGATTAAGGTCGCAGCAATAATTAGGAGTGCTCCAGCTTGCCACACAAGGATTAGCTTCAGTTGTGAAATTAGTCTAGTGACTAACACAGCATGCCAAAAGAGATATTCGTGACTGAGGAAACTTCCATGTGGGAGTTTAATTTGTAGTGCAAAAGGGTTTCATGTGTTGTCCACATCACCCTCTTCTTGGGCATCTGGCAAAAGAAAGCTTTTTATAGGACTCGTATCCTCTGCGCTACGACACAAAGGGGGGTGGAGGCAATACACTTTTTGTAGGGCCCCACCCCCTTGTGTCTGTGGCTCACTGTGGCACACCATAAGGTGGTGTAAGTTACGGGTCCTTTTTTATAGGGATTCATATCCTCTGCACTAGCTTACAGTGTGCCACAAACACTAAAGGGTGGGGCCCATATTTTGTTTGCAGGGCCCAACCCCTTTTGTGTCCGTGATGCAGATGATGTCACTCCTTTTTATAAATCATTTTAAAAATATAATTATTAGCTAAAAAGTTTTATAATGTTAATAAACCATTTAAGTTGGTGTGGATAGGAAAATCGAACACATAACCAATCCAAATGGTCACCTATCTCATAGATGCTCCCAATACTAAGTTATGACTAACACTATTGTCGCATTATTGTTATTATTATTTGTTTTCTAATCTACAATAAAAAATAAAATATAAACTTTTGGACGGAACGAAGATTAGCTGGACCCAATCGTGCAACCTTGCTCTGGTCAGTATTTTAAGATATAGAACTATATTATATCACTAAAGCAATATGACTTAATATTAAAGAGAGAGGGGCTTGGATTATGTGAGAACAAATCTCGTGAGAACCGTGAAAATGGCATCAGAGGAGCTGACGCATCAGTATCGAAAAGTGGTTTGCACTTTTTGAGGGCACGTATCACTTTTCGGTGCTGATGTGTCCGTACCCTGATGCCGTTTTCACAGTTCTCACAAGATTCCTTCTCACCTAATTTTTAGTGAAGAAAAAGAGAAGATTAAGCAATAATGTGTCTGCCTATGGCTCATTAAAGACAGAGAAGCTTAAGCAATAATGCGGAAGAAAATTTATGGAGCCATCTTCTCAAGGACGAAAATGATCCCCTATTTTGCTTGTATCTTGGAAAGCTCTTCTCTTAACTAACCCAACACAACAAAAGGGACGTTAAAAATCACGTGTGACGTCTTTATAAAGCAAATAATTGGTGCTTTTTTTATTGGTAAAGAATAGAACATCAGTGATTATATGTCAAATGATTACAATTTTCAATATCTTTTTCCACGAAACCTTTTAACCATTGCGGTGGATTATCAATGGCCATGCGGATCCATTGTCCTTCTCTCTCTCTAACCCCACTTCAAAACCAAGGGGATTTATGTGGAGTCCTAAACAGAGGATTTAGTAAATCTCTCTCTCTCTCTCCCCCCCCCCCCCCTTTAAACCTTGCCTGTTTATAGGTTGGGTCCCCTCAAATGTTCTGTGATGAAAAAGGCTCTATAGCGTATGGTGAACACATGTGATGGGGTTTAAAACAATCAAAAAATTGCTCAGCTGAAAATCCAAGTGTCCAAAAAGAGACACCAAATTCAAAAACACATCAAGTCTCAATCCATGGCATACTACAGAGGTCTATGTCATTACATACAATCATTCTTCTAATACTTTTTTTTTCAAGAAAGAGGAACTTACATTTTAATTTCTTTTTCCCTTTTTGTTCTTCCTTCTACTTTTTTCCTATTAGACATGAAACTCATATTAGAAATATTTGTCATGCCAAAGCCATTTACATAAAATATAGGCATGATTAATTAATAATTTAATTAATATTCAATCATCACATGAATAAGTTTTTTTATATGGGTAATTATTTGATATTATGAGATGAGATAGGTAGTCCTCCAGTAACATAGTAAGATGTTAGACACATTGAAATGCGTAAAAATATCTAATTATCTAATTCTTGTAGACTTTGAAGTTTACAGTTATAGGTGATGCTAGATACATCACTTATAGGGCTGCTACATATAGAATTGTCATATGATGGAGTGATGTAATATTAGTCACTGGAATGAGACTCTTAACTTACATGTGAGTGTATTATATAAATGCATTAAATAGATCTATTATGAACACACTTGGTAAAACATCACTGTCAGGATAAGTGTTGTTCATATTTACAAACTCGTTCTTAAACCTAAGGAGTTTGTATTTCTCTAAGTTATTATGTTAATTATTTTGAACTACCAACCAATGATACCTAATTGAAAGCTATATCATGGGTAGTTTGGATAGTCAACATGATACTTGAAATAATACAAGTTCTCAACAAGGAATCCACTGTCCTTAAGTGAGAAAATATTCAGCTTAGGAAATATGTGATATAATTAAACATGAAAATCTGGCGCCAGTGGTTCTTGATAAAATGTTTATCAAATGTTTTCAAAATTATATTATAATATATATGTTTAATTTTGAAAATGATTTTATCAAATAAATGTTTTTAAATGTTCAATTGATTCATTAAGTTCCTAATGATAATGTTCTAATGACCATAGGGGTTAGACAGTGATTATTTTATCATTTTGAAGATCATTAAAGAATATTGTAAAGTGAAAATACATATTTGTGAAATATCTATAAATAAGGGTCTCATTGTTATTTTCTTATCTTTGGAATTTCAGTTACAATATGTAACACGGATTATTACAATTAGTTGTTTGTCAGTTTGTAATTAACAAAAGATAGTGTCCTTAATACAGTTTGATTTAATTAAGGATATTGGCCCCCACAGCTTAAGAATAAGAATCCTATAAGGATCTTACACCCCCTAGAGTTACTTTGACTTCTTAAATACTTTATATATAGAAGTACTCACATTCAGATAAGGTCCTGCAACTTTTATGAAACTTGAAAAAACACAAAGAATTCTAAAACATGTGTGGATACTTTGGAAACCAGGTTAGATCATCATCTTATGTCCAGTTTAGCCTTTGAGGTATTTTTCTTAATATTCTTTGATTAAATCCTAGGATTTCATATGGTGATCATAAAAGAAATAATGTTTATAATCTGTATTTTTATGAAAATTAATCAAAAATTAAAGTTTTTCAAAGAATCGAAATAACAACCCATATATTATCCATACAAGAAATTATTATAAAACTGGATCAAAAACCAAAAAATGCCATAAAACCGAGAAATCTAAGCCCAACCACAGTAGGGACAGGTTAGCTTGGAGCCCCCAAATTTGCTTGAAAATTGTAATGGCTCATTATGAGGGGATCGGATTTGAATTGATCCACATGATCCAAGCAAATTAATCCAGTCTTGCCTTAAAACATGATAAAAAAAATCCATAACTTCATCTGGTTACTAGTCCAGGTTGGCCCCTTTCCATTTCGGGCCAGTTCCGATAAGTATGCCTACGAACACCATTATGGAGATTAAGGTTGTGGGCAGGGTTTTTATCAAGAATCAAGATAATGGTGTTGCCTAAGTTGGAAATGAAGAAGAGACAGATGCCCAGCCTGTAATTTACTTGAGTGGATAGCTTTTGGGGCTTTCTTGCAAGCAGGAGGTGGTAGTTAAGAAATCCTAATTCCTACCATTACGAAAGGCTTACACTTTTGAATCCACGAGGGTGGTAAAAAATCTGTCCTTCACTCCACCAATTCGTTCACACATGATCCACTCTTTTTTTGGTATAGCACATGATCCACTCCTTAAGCAAAATACTGGTCTAGATTAAAAATATTAGTTCTAACAAGTACCATTTTTAGATTAAAGATTACATTTTCTACATATTTGGAAAACACCGCCTTCATATCAACTAAACTTGACATTGTACTCAAAGATTCATAAAGAAAACTGGGACTAACCTTTTGAACCCAAAGCCAGCGAGTACATCTACGGCAATGGAAAAATCACATCACGCATCATCAAGATAGGAGAATGGATTGTTTCCGGTAACAATGATCTGATCAGGTTGAGGGCAAGGGGATTTATAGGCCCCAAGTATGGATGTGCACAATGCAGATAACAGTGCCATTGGTAGACCGTTCATACAAGCTCATCTACCCAATATTCTTATAAATGGAAACAATGAACCTAGAACTGTTTTTAATCAAATCTTCATCTCCTGTTAAAATCACTGATAATCTCAGTAAATTAGAGCTGCATAAAAGGTGACAACCATCCTGTCATGAGTAAAAACTAAAAGAAATTCTATATACAGTGCAGAAGACTCTCCTTTGCCCTCGGCTTCACTCTCAACAGAACTTTGAAAACCATGAAAGCAATTCGAACACATGATTGAACAAAAAAATCACTTTTGGACAATCCATAAGAGTGAATACCCCAGCACATTCAAAGAGCACCTACCAGTGATGTATCTTGTTTTGGTCACTCAAGCTTATATAAAATAGAACCTCCATTTCCAGACTCCTCAATCAAGTATAAGCCACATTTCTCCAAGAGATCATCTAAAAATTTCAAGAAACCCTGCAGTTATTCTTCCTCACTGCTGATCTCCTGAAAACAAGCAATGAAAAGAAGCTAATGTTAGCTTGCAATTCTAATGTTCACAAGATCACTCGAATTTAACTTCAAACTTGCTACATGATAAAAAACCAAGCATGCATATCTATACCATCTTGTCCATCTTCATGCTCTTGTCGGGAGCTACTGCCAATAAACAGATGATGGTTCATGCCAACGACTGAGAATTCCTGCATAATATTCATTAATTTTTCAAAGCCAATTATATCAAACATTAACATCATAATTATTAAACTAATTTGAGCTTCGCTAATTATTACCTGGCTCAACTGAGAGCTACTGGAGATGGATTCTCGGTATGAGCTAGGAACTGAAGATTTCTGCATAAAGTAAATATACAAAGATAATGTCAATACCATCTAGACCAAACTCTTTCTGAATGCTCAACTCCAAAAAAAAAAAAATAAATGCCTTACACTCATGCCTTGTGAGGCATAAATTGAAGGTTCCTTCTGAGTTGATATTTTCATACTTTCCTCCACCTCTTGCAATATCTTATCTGCATACCCAAGAGCAATTGCATATCCTTCTTCAGTTTCCGCAGCCCTTGCCGCAAATTTACCAAATACACGACATAGCTCATTAATACGCCTTGCAAAAGCTGTCTTAGGTTCTACTTGAATTGTAACCTCTTGATTGTCTCTTACAGTTCCACCCTTTGCATCTTTTGTCCACCTCTTCAGAATATATTGAGGTGGCAGCTCCTTTATGTTGTGCCAGTCAAGTACTCTTAATGCATGCTTACACAAAATCCCTATGAATTCAAACTTCATACAACCACAAACAACCATGTTATCCAATGAGTCAAATTTAACAGTGTGTTTGTGAGGTTTTCCATGCATGGTAACTTCATACTCAATCACTGTCCCAACCTCACCACATTTTTTAGCAATACAATCCATTAATAGAAAATACTCTTTTTGGAACATTTCAAAAACAGCTGGTGTGTACACACTTATTGCCTGCTTCAACATCTGCACAGGTGCATACATGTTCAAGTTTTTCAGGTGCATTTTGAATCCAGCTTCTAATTCTTCAGAGCGTTGATCCTCCACCACCCTATCAAAATGGGTGAGAAATTGCAGCATATCAAGATCAGAGTTTAAGTAATACCCCAAGGTACAATTCATGTTTTCACTTGGTTGTGTAGATTGCATGTCTGCACAAAATGCATGTCGTCCATAGACCAAAGCCCATTTCTCTCTTTCTTTAAATAGCTTCTGCAGCCACATGTTTTGCCTAAGGCTGTATTTTTTAAGCATACTTTCCCATGCACTAAGGAAATCATGTTCTTCCTCATGATCATATATACACCTTTTGAAATCTTCAGCAAAAGGCTTCAAACCATCAATTACTTGATCAACTATATGGCTAAGACGGTTAAGGGTATATTGGTACACATGCCATATACAAATACGGTGTTGTGTTTCCTGAAACACTGATGCTATTGAATTAGCCATCGTTGTGTCCTGGTCCGTCAGAATTGTCTTCGGCTTTTTCCCACACATTGCCTTGATGAAAGTCTCAAACAACCACTTAAAAGATTCAGTGGTTTCATCATATAGTAGTGCAGCCCCAAATATGACGGTTTGCTTGTGATGATTCACTCCAACGAATAGTCCAAATGGCCGACCAAATTTGTTTGTTCTATAAGTCATATCAAAGAAAACCACATCACCAAAATGACTATAGTCCACCACTGACTTAGAGTCAGCCCAGAAAAAATTGGTCATCTGATCTTCCTCATCAACCTGTATCGCATAAAAGAAGAATGGATTTCCTTCACGCTTCCTTTGAAAATATTCTAACAGATCCCTTGCATCTCCCTTATTCATTGCCTTTTGACGCTTGGAATGTAAATAATTTCTATAATTGAATGGAAGAATACCAAGATTTTCATGACCTCCTGCTTTACTGTTCATAAATTCAACCACTGGTTTTGGTTGTAACCCTGACCTGTTTGTGTTTGCAATATCAGCTTCGGCAACTTGAGCAACATTTAATGCCCTCTCTGATTTCAGCACATGAGTTTCAGATGTGCTTGTAAGCTCATGATTGTGTTTTGATTCAAATCCAGTGACGCAATATTTACCATCAGGTTGAAGAGTAATAATCATGTATGCTTTACATCCAATTCTTGTATGCGGACGGGGCTTCTTCACAAACAAACGCCGTCTATCTTCGGCACGGTAACCTTCCTTTGAACAACAATATTTCCTAACACGAACTGCACCAGTCTTGGTTTTGCGCGTCTTACTTTTTCGAACACTGAAACCCACCTTTCGACTATAATTATTGTAAAAATCAAATGCATGCCTTTCAGATTGGAACAACATGCCAACTTCAGGAACTCCAATTTTCCTGGCTTTTTTTTTCATGGGAATGTTTGACTCAACAAAATTTTCTTCTTCCATGGGACCATTCAACTCAACCATGGCGTCCTGCACATGTTCTGGCTTTTGGCACTCCTCACCCAGGTCCAAGTCCAGCCCACATTTTTGCATCTGAGGTCTTGCATCCATATCATCCACACATGGGTTGCCCAACATCCTATAATCTCTATTATCCATTTACCTATAATGAAAACAATACAAACTTATGAGTGTTCGGTGGTTATGCTCATTTATGATACAATATTACCCTTTTTATTGATAATATGATATTTCCCTTTAACCAGCCTATGTGTGAAGTACATACTATGTTCCTCCAAAAATTCTGGTATTGCATCTTCCGTAACTTCTCCAAATGTGCATCATACCAATGAAATGTGGAACAGGGAAACTTGAATTCTGAGCAGCCAAAGATCTGGAGAATAATAGGTAGGATGCCTTCGAAATCTTTTGAGGACCATATGTGAAATGGTCAAGGTGTAGTATTGTAACCACAAACTTTCTAAATGATAGACAACTTAAGATTTTTTAAATTAAATAAACAATTTCGAAATGTTTTATGTGAAATAAAGACATGCATATGTCCACTTCACCATATTCTAGAGACGTTTCAAAAGCCTAACCTCCACCTCTCATAAAGTGCAGTGTACATACAGCAAATCAAAACTTGTACAGAATTTCTCGAACAAGCGATGCCATATGAGATATGAATACAACAACAAGAAAACGTCCTTATCCCAACTACTTGGGGATGAAGGATATGAATAATAAAAAAATATAATGATAAAAGGATGTGAACTACTCCAAATTTAAGAAAACTTGTAGATGTCAATAAATAGACTGGAGACGAAATGAAGCAAAATAATTACAAGAGTAAGTTCCATTCTCACTGAGACTTTGATCCCGAGATTCTAAGTCTAATCTCATAGAAGTCAATTCTCTTACTCAAAAACACAATAAGACCTTACATATTCAGTTGTGAATGTTGAACTAGAAGTTCTGTCACAATCAGAACTGCAACAACTGGGAATCACCAAAGTTTGCTCCATTGGCAATATACAAGTCAAGTGATCACCTAAAACAAATAAAATAAAATCAGTTATATGGGTAGCAAACAAACAAGAAACAACAGAAATAATAAATCATGTATAGGCATACAGACATGAGAATGACACTCCTTGATACAGAGCCCCAATCCAAATCTATGGCAGGGTAGCTGTGGTAGCAAACAAACAAGAAAAGCCATCAATGATATTTACATTGTATTAAATGGCCCAAGTTCTAGATGTTATGTTTCACCTAGCACATAATACTGTTCATTGTGGTAGATTAGACTTTTTTCTTTACACCATATTAATTTCACAAGTTGCCCTTGGTTCTTAGTTAGAAGTTAGAACACTATCTAGTTTTGTACACTCACACATATACCTGCACAAGAGAGAGAGAGAGAGAGAGAGAGAGAGATTTCAATCTCTTGGGTTCTGAATACACAAATTCCATTACATGGAAAACCTCCTGTGGTTTGGCAAGATTTTCTTAGTGCTGGTTTCCTCTTTCCAATTTTCTCTACTATTTTTGTTGTTTGGGAAGTTTGATATGGTTGCATTTGTTCTTTTATTCTGTATACATAGTTTATAAATGGCAATTAATGAACACTGGATTAACAGAATCATCTTTCATATATCAATTAATTTTTATCTTGTATTGTGTGTCTCTCTTTGAGTGGAATGGCAGAACAGGATTCGTGTAGCCGACCCCAAATAGTTGGGAAAAGGCTGTTTGTTGTTGTTGTTGTATTGTGTGTCTCTCTTTATTTATTTGGGAAGAGTTGGGGGTTGGTTTAATACTCTAATCTAAAGATGGGATGTCAGAGATGAACTGATTCTTCTTTGTAAATTATGTACAATGTGAAATGATTGGTTTAGCCAAATTTTAGGTCTCTTATTTAGACTAAGATTCACAAGGACCATTTTTGTACCTTTTTTTTTCCCCTTGGCTAAGCATGTTTATACTTGTTAGTGTAATAACTTAGTAACGTTTCCCTATTGACTTAAAAATCCATATTCTTGTAAAGTTGCAAACATTTTCTTAAAAGGGGTCAAGGACACTTCAGGAAGAAAACCAGGGAAAAGATTCATGGGTTACTATCTAAGTTTCAACTCTATATATATAATGTGCAATAAATCACACTTGAGACATGATTAAAGTCATTAGGGGATTTATAGAACAATTAATGACAACTTATCGGAAAAAAAGGGGAATTAAAAGTCATTAGTAAATTGATATAACAATAGAAGACAACTTATCAAAATAAAAAGTAATGCCTCGATTTTCATTGATTTGTGGAAAGGCACTTAACTAATTAGTATGTGAACTGTTAATAGTTTGATACTTTTATAAACAATCCATACAGTAATTGACACAATTCATTAGTGGGAAGGGAGGAAAGCATTTGCATATTGAACAGGTGAAAGACTATAAGATTACTGCATTTAAACATATCATTATAACAATAAGTTTTACTTATTTTATAAAAATTATTATCAAATTTCCGTGGTCATGGGAAGCTAGGTATGGCCTTCAAGACATCTTAACTCTATGTCATGGCTTTGACCATGTTTCCTTTTTAAAGTATCCCTATATGGAGACAGATAGAGCTGCCAACATTGTTATAAGAATTTGTAAATACCCACATGAGGTTCCTAGGGATCTCTTGAGAGTAGGATGCTGGTGGTTGTAGATATGTAAAGATGTAAATTCCTTTCTTCTTCTTCTTTATCGCCCGCCATCTCTCCCCCCCCCCCCCCACAGAAACCAAAAATAATAATAATAATTAATTAATTAAATTTCCCACAAGCCTTTTCATTTTCTGCATTAGGAAGTACAATTATGAATGACTACTTCTGGGTTGTCTCAAACTTGGTTGTTTCACTTGAAACTTACTTAAATTGGGTATTCAAAACAAAGATTAATCCTTTTTTTAAATGGTAAGAATAATCCCTGTTTATGAAAACATTTCACGAGAAGGTTTCATTATGAAAAAATTTGAAGCTCCTAATTCATAATAATTTAATTTAGCAGAACCAAATGGCATTGCTCAGGTAAAATGTTTGGAGAAATCACAGCAGCTGGCATTTCTTGCTTTGTTAAATGGTAATGTCTTGCAAGGTACCATTATCAACTACAGGAGCTTTTATATATGGATGAGAACCAAAAGTAAAGGGAGAGAGTTGGGTCTACCTTTCTTGTTCTAGCCGGAACTACCGTCCTCGACGCTGGTGTAAAATGGAGATGGAAATTCCGGCGACGATGGCGTGGAGAAACGGGTTCGTCCGTCACCGGTGAGGGTTTTAATTGCGAGAAAGTGGGAGAAATGGCTTCTCTCCTTCAGACCGTTTTCTTAGACTGTTTTGGACTTTTACACATTACGCATGTATGTCTACATATTAATTTTATCTCCCTGTACGTTCGTATTTCGTATTCACCCAAGATTAATTCTGGGGAGCTTCTATTAGGACCTCGAAAATTGCTTTCAATACCCCCATCTTTTAACCTCCTCCTTTTTCTCCTCACACTGTCTCCCTCACTCTTTCTAGTATCTCTCTCCTACGTCTCCCTCTCTCTCTCTCTCTCCTACATCTCTTTCCCTCCCCCTCTTCCTCTTTTTTTTTTTCTTGTTTGTTTGGTGGTACAAGACCGAGTAAAAACCCTCTTGTTCAATCTTGTAAATCTCAACATATAGATTTGAACAAAGTGTTAAATAATAATAATAATAATAATAAAAATAAAATAACAAAGAAGAATAGAAAAGAAGAGGAGGAGGAGGAGGTAGCCATCACCATTGTCGTTATTGCCACCGTCGTAGTCATTGTTGTCATCACCGCTGGGGTTGTTAGAGTGGGTTGTTCTTATTCGTTTTAACAATAATTTTGAAAACCAGATTGAATTGGACAGTTTGACCTAATTGAACTTGAACTAACACCTTAACGGTTCCATAGAAACTCAAAACCATAATTTCCCAAAAAACACATAAAACTGGTAAAATCGATGAAAACCAATCGATTTTTTATGAACCCGATTATAATATAATCAACCGGCTTTTAATTTTTTAACAAATTAAGCAAATAAATTAGAAAGGTGCATTTCCAAACTCTAATTTGACTTTTCATGAATTGTTCTTATTTTTTTATGTTTTATTACATTTGTTGGTATGTTTAAAAATTAAAAACTCGGTCATAAGCCTTCTAATACATTATGAATTTTTTTAAGGTATTTTATAATATTTTACTTATGTAAAGCAAACCATGGTTAGACCATATAAATCCATGGTCGAACCCGATTGGACTTAAATCATTTACCTTACCAGTACGATGTTCTCAAAACTATGGTTCTCACTGTGGAAGAGAAGAGGGCGGGTGTAGAGAGAAGGGTTAATAGGATAATTTAAACATGGTACTGATCGAAATTTTGAAACATTTTTAAAGGGGGTGTAAAGGGTAACTTTGGAGGTGCCAATAGAAACTCCTTAATTCTGCCACTTTTGACGTGGCAGAAGCCAAGGCGATTCTGTTGATTGAGGAGTCTGGCCATTAATTTCCAGACGCTTCTCTCCCTGCTAAACTTCAGTTTTGACATCTCAGCAACTCTCGTATCAGAAACTAGGGGTGGCAATGTTTGACAGGACCTGCAAATCCGATACTACCCAACACGAAAATAAGCGGGTTAGGATTGACCCTAAATGTGTTTCAGGTCAAAACAGGTCAACCCGCTTTGACACGATTAATAAATGGGTCAAGTTAAGGTTGAGCCAAATGTTCTTATACCCTTACCTTGACACGACACAAACCCAACTAATCCGACTTGCCAAGATAAATTATCACATAACCAGTGAACCCAGCATGACCCAACAGGAAAATAAGCAGGTTAGGGTTGACCCTAAATGTGTTTCGGGTCAAAACAGGTTGACCCGCTTTGACACGATTAATAAATGGGTCGGGTTAGGGTTGAGAAAAATAGTCTTATACCCCTACCTTGATACGACACGAACTCGACCCGCCAACACGAATTGCCACCCCTAGTGTCTTGTAGTGTACTGGTCCATTTGGCTGGAGAGGAATCAAAGTACCTTCGAGGATCATGCTGAGCCGGCGTTTAATGTGTATAGGAAAACAAAAGATTGTTTTTGTTTGATGTGAAGTGTGAAGATATTGGGGAGTATTCTTTTGTAGATACAAAAAGAGGGTGGGAAAATATTTTTAGAGATTCCTCTTGATTGTAGCCCTCGGGCCGCTGGTGCTTTTGGTGATGTCTTATCCCCTAAATGAAATTTCTTTTTCTTATCCAAAAAAAAAAAAAACCTTTAGGAAATCTAGTAGGAAAAGTGGTTTTGGAGGCTATCTTAAAAGACTTAAACCATTATGAAATTTGAAATCTCTCATCCAAAATAAAGATCTTGTTCTTGTGGGTGCCTAGATAATCAAATGGCTTGAAGGATATCCTAGTTGAGGATGGATATGAAGAGGGGGAAGGGGGGGGGGATGTAGTGCTTCCTTGAGTGCTCTATTGTACACTATGCTGTGGTTCTCTTGGACCGTGTACTGTGGTTCCCTTGTCTTTGTGCTGGTTATTTAATTCCTTTTATCTTTTCTTCAGTAAGTCTTTAGCTTTATTGATAAGAAAGGACATTTTACTGATTATGGATCCTGAGACTGAGATACCATTTACTTGAAAGCATGGAAGTATCTTGATTTGTGCCATACCCATTGGAACTGATCTGTACTGTTTATATCACAATTTGTCACATCCTGATTTATTTTATGTAGAAGTTCTTCCTCTTATCCTCCGATTTATGGTGGAACCTTGAACAGTCTACTACATCTTCTCATATCCATCAATGACTATGCCACTGGAAATAAAATATCCAAACCATATTCATCAAGTTCACTATTGGTTCTTGATACTGTAGCAGGTCTCGTTGGTTAGTTTGAGGTTCAATACAAGCTTCCTACCCAAAGATCTGTAATGTTAGATATTTACATGTGGGTGGTGCTTGCAAATAAGCTACTTATGAAGCAAAAAAGGACATGCCAAATATACCAGTTGTTTGTTCAATCCTTAAATACTGGGTTTCCTCCTATACTCATGATAGAACTGATAAACCCTACTGAAAAGCTCATGTGTCCGAACTGTTCCTTTGTGATAGAAGCATGGTTTTTGAATTAAAGGCCTTGTCTTTGAGCTTGACCTGGTAGCATGAAGAGGGTTGCTCCTTAAGAGTTCAGATAACTTTGGGAATGACTAGGCTTGTTTATTTTTGTAGGTGTTACTTTTATTTTCTTTTTCATTTAATTCTCATTTTTTTTGTCTAACAACTAACTTGTATATGATGCTTCTATTTTCAGGTTCCCTGTGTTGAAGTGAATGCCCTTATGAAGACTTTCAATATGAAGCCGTTGCTGTTCTCTGTATGTTTATCTAATTTCTGATTCTTGATGCATCTAAGTATTAAAATCCTACTTAAACTTAGCTTGATTACACTATAGACATGGCAATGCTTTTAATGCACATATGGATCCCATCATCTTGACCATTTACATGTGCAAAATATTGTTGTTAAGATGCACCTTTTCTGTTACTTCTATTTTGATACTTCTGATGTGTTTGTGTTTATTGTCTTCTTCTGTGTATTTGATTGTTAGAAATTTTATATTTAACCACGAAGTAATGACCATAGACTTGTTCCAATATTCTGTCAGTCATTCACACAAGCCTGGCTATTGAGCTTTCTATTTTTTTAATGTCAAGTTATTGGATGAAATAGTATGACCAATAACTTGGTTTCTTTCTTTCAAACCCCAGAATGGTGTGATGTTATCAGGTATAGGGTGTTAATTTTAATTTCAATTCTCTATCTATGTTTGACTGCAGTTGGCTGGATCAGTAACTGCTGTATTCAACTGTCAAGGCCCCCTGGATGCTCCTATATTTGTGGGAAGTGGAATGGTTTCAAGGAAGACAATTCACTCACTTTCTGATTTCCCTGCATCCCCTGCTTCTGAAGCAGTGATGAAGAATAAAGAGGCTGGTGCGGTTGCAGCATTTGACCGTGTTCCATTTTCACATGTATCGGCCAATTTCACCTTCAACACTGATAACTGTGTAAGTTCAGTGGGTCAGTAGTCATGCACGTGTCTAAAAGACCAGTCGCTCTTCGCCCCTTGTCATTATGACTCCATCTTTTTATGGAATCTGTATTGTGGGTTATAGGTTGCTGACTTGTATGGAATTAGAGCAAGCCTCTTGGACGGTGGTGAAATTCGAGGGGCAGGAAATGCTTGGATTTGCCCAGAGGTACCGTACTGGTAGATAGCCTGTCTTTGATTATAGATGATAGTATTAATTAGGCTGTATTTTTATGTTGTAGATGCATTGCGGTTTATCCTGAAGTCCATATTCTTAAATCTTTTTTCTCCTGTTATGTAACCGTAAAGCTGATTACCAAAAACAAGGGGTAACTATGAAGCTTGTTTAAGGTTTGAGTAGTTTATTAAGGC
>JAOXJP010035258.1:0-16645 GCA_025762735.1 Platanus orientalis
TTAGTAATTGGTCTCCAAACCCTCCTCTCTTCCTCCCCCGCCCCCCCCCCCCTCCATGCCAATCCCTTAACTCTGCAGCGTACCCAGAAAACTAATGATTTGAGGGACTTCCCAAGCTTTCAATGCTCTCCCTCAAAATGGGGTTCCAAGACATCTCCCTTCCATTCCTTAACAGATACTCACCAACCCTTACCTGCTTGCTCACTGCTAGACTGAAATTTCCAAGAAGTGCCTTTAAAAAACCTGATCTCCAAACCACCTATCCTCCTAGAATCTCACTCTACTCCCATCTATCCTAAAGCCAATGCCCCTCTGATTTTCATTATTCCCTTCCAAACCCCCACCCCATGTGAAACTCAATTTCTTTACTCTCCCACTCACCAGCTATCCATATTTTGCTAATAAAATCCTTCCCCAGAAGCCATCCTCCTCCCCCAATCTCCACAGGCACTTAAAGAGTAATGTCTTATTCACCACACCTATACTCCTAAGCTCAATTCCCCCTAGAACTTTTGGCCTATGGACCATCTTCTAATCCAATAGGTGAGTACTAAGAGAGCTTTCCCATCCCTTCCAAAAGGAGTCTCTTTGGAATTTTCAGAACGTCACTGGTTTTGGAATTAGAAATAGGGATAGAAAGAAGTCACTTTTAGAAGGGCGATCTTTCCCCCCTTCAAGAGAAAGAGTTCTTCCAACCGGTCAATCTCTTTTGCTTCATCTCCATCACTTTGTTCCAAATATCTTTTCTTTTGTAGCCCACACCCAGAGGTAACCCAAATAAAAAGCTACAAAACCCCCTACCTACACTCTAGATTTCTAGCTACCATACCACAGCAAAAAAATAATACTTCTAGAAAAGTTGATCCTTAACCCACACAACCTCAAAATATCTTAGAACACATCCGATAATCTGAATTTGCCTTTGCGAATCTAGCAGAATATTAAAGTATCATCTGCAAATTGCAAGTGGGTTATCGGATGACCTCCATCTCCAATCTCATGACATATGGCATACAGTCTAACTCACATACTCTTATCTACAATCTTTCAGCTTCATGTTATTCCATCTGCAACGCATGATAGTCTATCTGCCAAACCCCTACAGCATCTTCCTATTTCCTCAAGGACTCTGGAGGTCCATAGATGGAAGGATAGCCAACAAACCTGGATCCACCTTCCACCTTTCACTGATGACCACCATCAATGAAGTATGAAACTCCTTGGAACTATCACAATAGAACCCTGCATACATGACCTCTGGAATTGATCTTCTGTCTCAGCAGACATTAGCACCTTATTCCTCTCAAAAGGGTTGAGCCATGGCAAGGTAGATGCTCCCAGAAAGTACCCTATTAACTAACTCTATGAACTTACTTTATGGAAATTTTTCATTTACTCTTACAACCACCACCGCTCCTATATGAACGTGATTTCTATCAAGTATTGAGTTCACTGTATTCGAATCTGCTTTATACATATATATATATATATATATATATATATATTTGGTAGAATATCTTCTTTATGCTGATTCATAAACAATGGAGTATTTTTCTTCGGTTAATATCTTGCATGTTTCCCTTATTCCTTCAAAAAACCACCTCTGGTCAACCACCGTCAAGCCTGTCAAGCCTCACTCTCCCCTGTATCCCCTCCCCAACCCCTGCCTTGACCCCCTCTAACTCCATCTCCCCTGATTGCCACTGACGCCTTCCTACACCACCTCTTTTCTCGCTAGAAAAACTCTTTTAAGGCTCCCAAACCCCTCCCATCCCCAACCCTGATTACCTTTCGGTATTGTGTTACCTCTTCATTTGCCCCTTTGATCCTCAACCGAGAACCCTATAAAAGTCCCTCTTCCATTTTCCCCTCACTATCTTTAGCACCCTTTCACCTTCTCTCTTCACCTTCACGACCTTCTTCCCTCACTCTCAAACAAGCTTCGTCCACCCCCTCTAGCATCCAATGAAATATATATATATATATATTCACTATATGTTTACGAATCCTTTCCCCCTCTTCATGACTTAAATGAACTTTTATTCACCTCTCACCATTTCCTCTAATTCCAAAAATTTTAGCTCTATTTGGGAAAGAAAAAATCATTTTGATAGCCTCTTAAGACAATTGCAAACCAACTATACTTCTGAATTTGATATCACAATTCACTTTACTTGAGAGACTTGTCCTGTCCATTTGGCGTGCTTTGCCGGGGGCCATATGCTGGGGGTTGTGGAAGGAAAGGAATAGCAGGATCTTTGAGATAAGTATAGAAGCCAGACTGCTCTGGTGACATTCATTTATACTATCCTCTTTGAATAGGTCTTGGTAAGGCTGGATTATCAGGAGTCCCACATGGAGTGAGGAAATGTAACTTGGTTTGGTTTGGTTTGTTTTTCTTTCCTCTTTATTGTTGTTTTTATATTCTTATTATCTTTTTTATGTGGTATCACCCCCCGGTGATCCTTTCCTGTTGTACTTTTGTTGCCTTTTCTTTTCGATAAATACATTTTTTCCTCTCAAAAAACAAATAGCCTACAACTTGGTGAAGACCAATCTAAGACTAACCTTTGATTTCCTTTTGGTTCTAATGAAAATCTACTTGTGCTTTTTTTCTCATTTTTAGGGAATTTATTACAGATTTAAGCTACACCAAAATATTGCTTCTTCCTCCGAAAGAGGAAAACTCCCGAAGAACCTATACTAGTAACAAAGTCTCAATCTCCCCAAATAAGCAGCTTGAAATGTCGATACATGATCTGAAATTTTAGCACTCGCAAAATCCAAATGCAATAGCATGATTGCACAAAAGCCGGCCACAATCACAATCACGAACTCACAAAACCAAGCACAAACTCGCAAACAGTATACTCCCTCGGAGATACAAGAGAAGGAAATTCTGAAGCTCTGATATTTTTCTATTAGGGCTGTCAATTGGGCCAGGCAGGCCAAGTTGAACTTTAGGCTGGGCTGAGTTCAGGCCCAGATTTTAAGTTGGAAATAATTTCCAGACTGGGCTCAGTCATAGCTCATTTAGCCCTAAGCCCAGTCCGAAGCGTGTAATGCCCTAATTAGGTTAAACGTGAACCATTGGATTAAATCAAAGTCTAACGGTCTATAACTAAAAGGAAAAGAATAAAACTTTTAACCCTAATCCCATACAACTACCTCCTAACCTGAGTTATTGTTATTCACCTTTCCTTGCTATATATTGTTTATTCATTTACAGGTTCTCTGCAGGTCCTTGGATTTTAATGGCAGTAACACTCGCTTCTCATGGCACACCAAGGTGCACACATGAGTACCTCTCACCCTCCCTCTCTCTCACCTCTTCTCTCCCAGGTATTTCTCTCATCTTCTACTTCTTTCTTTCTCCTTCTCTTAATCTCTTCAATATTCTTCTCTGTTTCTTTTAATTCTCTTTTTAAATTCAAGTTATGCTTACTAGTTTTGGGTGTTTTTCTGTTCAAGTTTCATGTGGATTAAGTTTTTATATAATTTCCCGAATTAAATTTTCTCAGATTTCCACGAAATTTTAACTGAAGAACCCTAGTGTACATCAGAAAATATCTGGAAAGTTTCGGAATTTTCTGATGCATGAACAAGGATATTTTGATAATTTTGTGGGTTCTGCCTAGAAACTCTAGAATTACCCTTTGGTCTACTTTCTATTTCTTTCTTCTTTCTTTTCTGTTCAATTCCATTCTAATTTGTATTTTAACATTTTATTTCATGTTTTATGTTATTTTGTCGCTACTTGTGAATGTTTAACATCTATTCTTGATTGATTTGCTTTTGCACTTTAAATCTAACCATTATTTGAGGTCATTGGATTATCCCACACCAATTTTGGTATTTTCTTCTTTGTGCTACATCATTGGGTCTCCATTAGGGGTAGCTACAGTCCAAACATGTGATGCATGCTGCATCATATACCCATACCTCTTATGCACCATATGTATTGTGCATAAAATAAAGTATAAATATAAGCCGTATGGCCCACACGGTGAGTGGAGGTTTTCTCATGGCTTTGGTAGATCTCTAATTTAGAATCTTTTTGGAGTTGATCCAAATTGCAGTTGAGGGCTCTAAGGTATTTTTTAAGATTATCCAATGAGAAATCTCTAAATTCCAAGATTTGGAATTTTGGAAGCCGAAGTTCATTCGGGTGTTTTTTGTTCAATTTGTACTGTCATTTTGGTCCTTCCCTAATGCATAAATCATACAAACAAGTCTCATGATCATCCAAGACGTATTGAGAGAGCTGTGTTGATTTTTTGCCCCTAGTAGTACTGCCCCTGGTGTTTTCTCCATTCGTTTGGTGTGTCTCTTCGATCTGGTGCATGTGGGACCCCAAAATACATGTTTACTGATTCTATGGTGATCCTACAGCCCCAAGTATACAAATAAGTGTGTGAAAGGAGCAGCTTTATGCTTCTGTGTAGTTTTGTATGTAGTTATATATGATGTGAAGCCTTCAAAGGCTGCATTGTGCTGGTTGACTTTAAGAAATACCAAATTGATGATTGAAAACTTGTGTGTAGGTCTAGCTTATATTACATTGAGATATCATAGTCTACTGTAAAATATGTCAGAAGTGAGCCTGAACTCAAACAGTACCATGGGAGAGTCAAGTAAGACTAATGGGGACAGCATGGCTATTACTAGGGATTCTTCCCAAACCCAAATTAGTACCGTGAAGTTTGACAGAAATAATTACCTTACATGATCTAAGTATGTTCTTATTTTTATCCAAGGAAAAGATAAAGAAGAGTATCTTACTGGTGAGGCAAAGATTCACCCCAAGAAGGATCCCTACTTTCGTAAATGGAAAACCAAGAAATGCCATGGTTATAGGGTGGCTCCTCAATTCAATGAAACCCGAAATCAGTGAGCATTATCTATTTTTTGGAGACAACACACCAGCTCTAGGATGCCTTGGTCAAGGCATACACAAAAATTGGACATGCGGCTGAAGTATATGAGCTACGGTAGAGGATTGCCTAGTTTAAACAAGGGGTTCAGACTTTAGCCATTTATTATTCCGTTTTACGGAAGATGTGGAAGGAATTGAATCATTACACCACTTCTCGACCATCCTATGTGACCGACTCCACCGCATATAAGATGCATATTGAAGAAATTCAGGTATTTGAGTTTCTGGCTAGTCTAAATCCTGAATATGAGCAAGTTAAGGGTCAAATTCTTGATATGAACTTGTAAACTTCTTTGAATGAAGTTTATGCATATGTTCATAGAGAGGAAAGTAGAGGTGTGATGAATGTGTGTTCTCTTATTAAGAAATAAACACTCGTGTCTACTTCTAGTAGAGGTGGTATAGGTGGTGTAACATGGCATGGCCGTGGTGGAAAATTAAGTGGTTCATCAGATGATAGAGACCGACTCAAATGTGAGCATGTCCAAGCACACCGAAGACCAATGTTGAGACCTCCATAGATGCCCCGAAGACCTTCCCCCACGTCAGCTCCAATTCCAACGAGATGGGGTGGGTCTAGTAATGGCAAAGGAGGTGGTCAATTTAGAGTAAGTAGACTCAGTGCCCATTTAATGACCTCGACACCTGCAGAGTTGCCCTCTATGGTTCCTATTCCCGCGCCTCCTACTTTAGCTAATGGAAGAGGTTTATCCAGTGAGGAGATTGCCGCCTTCAAACGTTTTGTTTCTCAGCTCAATCACTCTTCCACAACTCCTACATCATCCTTCACCCACTCAGGTACATTTACATCTGCCCTATCTTCCTCAGTTACCACCCCTTAGTGCTCCTGGATTATTGATTCAGAAGTCTTTCATCACATGACTAGTATACTCTCCTTATTCACCTCATATTGTGTTTGCTCTAGAAAATACAAACTTTGAATTGCAGATGGCTCTTTTTCATCTGTTGTTGGTCAAGGGGATATCCTTGCCAATTCTGATTTATGTTTATCCTCTGCTCTTCATGTTCCTAACTTCACTTTGAACTTGTTATCTATTAACCATTTAACAAAGCAACTTAATTGTTGTGTCACACTTTTCCCTTCATATTGTGTTTCAGGACATGGTGGCAAAGAAAATGATTAGTTTGGTGCATGAAAAGGATGGTCTCTACATTCTGGACTCTAACCCACTAATAGCTACTTCTACAATAAAGAGGGATATTTCTTCCACATCAGATGAGTTACTCCTATGGCATCATAGACTTTGTCACTTATCTTTTAATGTAATAAGGAAAAAAATTTCCTCACATTTTGTCTGATGTTTATTGTGAACCTTGTCAATTGGCCAAGCATTTTAGGCAGTTTATCTAATTAGTAATAATAATAAGAGTTTAGTACTTTTTTCTCTTGCGCATTCCGATGTGTGGTCCTTCCCCTACTACTTTATATGGTTTCAAGCATTTTATAACTTTTTGCGGATGATTGTTCGAAAGCCACGTGGCCTTATTTATTGAAAAATAAAAGTGATGTGAGTGATGCATTCAAATCATTTCATTCTATAGTGTGTACCCAATTTAACACTAAACTTCAAGTCTTAACATTTGATAATGAGGGCGGCATCTTTCTTGTAACTTACGATCCTTCTTTGATTCTAGAATTGTTCACCAAGCCACATGCCCGAGAATTCCTAAACAAAATTAGGTAGCCAAAAGAAAAAATAGACATCTCTAGAGATTGTTCATGCAATCATGTTCACCATGAATGTACCTAAGACTTTTTGGTCTGAAGCCATTTAAATGGTTGCCTACCTCATGAACAGGACACCATCTCGGGTCCTCTCTTACAAGTCCCCCCTTGAGATACTGTCACCAAATTTTCTTTTGTTCTATATTGCCCTAAAAACATTTGGTTACATCTGCTATGTTCATGTACCAAAATCTGACCACTCCAAATTAAACCCTAAGGCACTCAAATGCATCTTTTTAGGCACTCAGATGCATCTTTATATTTTCTTTAAAAAATTTATTACTTAAGTGTAGTTAAAGTTCAATTCTTGGTTCGTTGCTTTTATTCTTGCTTCTGCTATGTGTCTATTGAACTTTAAATTGAGCCCTTGGTATCATTCTACATCATGAAAGGTTCAAAACTACTATGGTAAATGCAGGTTATAAGCAAGTTCAAGTAGACCACACACTTTTCCTTAAATGCTAGGGTCTCAAAACAACAACCTTAATAGTTTATGTTGATGATATAGTAGTTACGAGAAATGATGATATAGTTTAGTTGCCATGACCCAAGAAGCTACTACAAACGTGATGGATTCAATGACATCAATGGAAGATCTGGAAATTCCTTCAAAGATTCTCCTATTCCGCTCCTTCCAGATGCCCCAAAATATACTGTGAAGGATGGCCAGCCAAATTTTCTTACCTCTAGAGTGAGTGGATAGGACATGCCATTGTCTTAGGAGGTTGATAGGGCAGTTTAGCATGATCCACAAAACGAGATAAGTGAATTTAGATACTTCTAGAGAAGGGGGCAGTGAATTAAAAAGTGAGCAACAGACTCCCCATCTGCCATACATAGAACACAAATATGCAGAGACATCATCATATAGGGGCATTTCTTTTGGATAAGGTCCATAGTATTCATCCTACAATCATGGTATTGAATGTCTCAAAATGTCTTATATGACACCCAATATATGTCCATGTCTATGAAGACCGACACAATAATTCCTGATACCGACACGAAACATTGACTACATTACAAAATTTTAATTTTTAGTCGATATGATGTACAATGCTGACATGTTGAGCGAATAGTCCACTTTCACGATGTATTTTGGCCTAATGTCAACATTGTTTTGTTATGCTAAAAAATCATATGAAAAATGATAATTTCAAAGAAAATAAAATGGAGAGAAGGAGAAGAAAAGAAAGAAGAAAATGACGAGATTATATTTGTTCCCCTATATTTGTCCAGTTGGATTATAATATGTTTATCAACCATTATGTACTAATATCCTAATAAATGCACGTGTATTTATTAAGAATACTATAATACAAGTACATTTAAATAAGCTATATTTATGTATTAAATTAAGCTATCATTCCTAATGAATCTACTTGTTCCCTAATAATTATGTAGTTAGATTAAAATATGTTTCCTAAGTTTCCACAATTTTTAGAATATTTCTTTCCAACATTTCAGATATATATCTTAATTTGGCCCAACCAACATTTCCACCGACACCAACATTTTGAACATTGCCTGCAATGAGAAGCAATCCAAAGAAAAGCATGAACTTGAGGAGGGGAGGAACCATTCCAAACAGATTTAACAGGGAAGAAAGAGGGGGATGAGGAGATGAAGATGAGAGAAAGTTGAATAGAGATATGGAAGAGAAAACACTTGAAGGGTTTAAAGTCCAAGTATTTTTATCAGAACGAGTAGGGGTAAGGCGAAAACCCTAAAGAGTATCATAAAAAGAGGAGATATAGCCAAGTTCGGAGTTTGAAATTAAAAGGAGGCAAAGGAATTTGAAAGTAAGGTAAAACCAAAAGAAAATGAAATTAAGGAGTTGGGATCACTGAAATACTTTCTTGAAAAAGAAGTCAGATCAACACAAGGCATCTTTCCTTTCAAATGAAGTATCTATTGGATCAATTGAAGGAATCAGGAATGACTGGTTGCAAACCTTGTGCTACTCCCATAGAGGCAAATCATAGATTTAAGGAAAATGATAGTGAGAGGATAATTGATGCAAGAAGATATCAAAGGTTAGTGGGGAGTCTCATAGATTTACCATTAACTCGTCCAGATATTGCTTACGCAATAAGTGTAATCAGCCAATTCACGCATGCTTCAACTCATGATCATTTGAAAGCTACATATAGGGTTCTTAGATATTTAAAAGGTTGTCCTAGATAAAGTATCCTATATAGAAGGAATGTTCATCATCAAGTTGCAATATATACTGATGCAGATTGGTAGGCTCATTAACTAATCGTAAGTCTACTTCAAGTTATTGCTCCTTTGTAGGAGGAAACTTGGTGACATGGAAAAGAAATAGTCTGTGGTTGCAAGGTCAAATGCAAAGGCTGAATTTAGATCAATAGCCCATGGGATTTACGAATCATTATGGCTGAAAATGTTGTTAGCAGAAGTTGGGTTTCCAACACGGGGCCCCATGAATCTCTACTATGATAACAAAGCTACTATAAGCATTGCACATGGGTACAACACAACAAAAGTAAACATGTGGAGGTAGATTGACACTTTATCAAAGATCATCTCGAGAAGAGAAGTATATGTATACCATTCATCTAAACCAAAGGCCAACTTACATATGTGTTTACAAAAAGCGTAAGCGGAGCACAATTCATGTTCTTGATTAGCAAGCTGGGAATGACAGATATCTATTCACCAACTTGAAGGGGAGTATTGGAGATGATATTTATCAACATCAAGGTTCAAAATTTTGATTTTGATGGATTTTTCACATTGAGGTTTTATGGAAATTCGCTAGAATGTTTCAAAATATTGGAAATTTATGAAAATTTCGATGTGAACTACTATGAAAATTTCAATATATGTTGAACATGATTACACTCATGCTCTAATTACTATATAAAGCATTTAATTTATGTACAAATAAATCATATAAATAAATAAATGGTTTTTAGTCATTTTTTATAGATAAATGACTACCAAACATGTCAAATTGTATGATTACTTCAACTAATTTTTCATCTTAAATTAGTCATTTTGTAAACAAACTTTATATAACAAAGTTATACAATAGTTTTCATAGCACATATCTAATTTATGTATGAGGCAGCCTCACTCATACAATTCCTTCTCTAAAGACTTGAGTATCTCATCTTCTTCTTCTATCTCTCCTTCTCTTCTATTGTAAGGACTAAGAAGCGACGGATTGCAAGTAAACCACTTTCTTACAAATCTTGTTTTGTACCTTTACATGGATCCAATTAAGTAATACTTCACAATAAATACCCATTTGCATCCTAATGGCTCTTTCCCTCATAGTAAGTCAACCAAATCCCAAGTGACATTTTTCTCTATACACCACATTTCTTCAAACAGCTTCAACATGTGTTCAATGTGTTTGGGAGATGGAGAATAAGTTAATCATCTATTTATCAAATATAAGCTTACTTTGGGAATCTAGAACTATCTCTTAAGACCTTCAATATAGTCTATGTGACTCTGAATGACATCATGGATCTTATGAGGAGTTAGTATTGAGCGCTTCTAGGGAAAAGGCATAAATTTTTGTGGAGTTTTGTACTTCTTTATGGATTATGAAGTACTAGGGAAGCAAGAAAGAGTGGTATCTTCCATGATAAATGTCACACATTCTAGAAGATTATTGACACAATCATCATCAAAGTAGTGTATTAGGCTAGTAAATTTGACATATTCCACAGAATCTCTATAAATTTTATGTTGTGCAATTGGCTTGGGATCCGCCCCTATCACATTTCTATTTCCAAACCTTGAATCCCTCTTGAAGAGGACACTGAAGCTAAACTTTGATAGTTGTTCTATGGGGAAGTGGAGTCCTTCTGGGATTTCAAAGGCTACAAGGGTTATGTGATGGGTCTTCTTAGAGCCTATTAGTCAGAGAATTTTGACAAAGCCAAGATCTCAACCCTTCTATTTGGTCTCATGGATGGCTTGATCTCTAGGTTGTGAGCACCTTTTTGGTTGAGCAAGATTCATACAAGATGATTTCAATGTTCTCGTCATATAGAGGTTGCCCATGGGGGCTGTATCATGCTCCTTAGGGAAGGTCAATCCTTAGTATCAACTTTGAACACTTCATTTCATTGGATGCCTAAGTTGGATAATACTTCTGATGAGGACATTAGGTCCAGGCATGCCTTCCGGACTTACTGGAGATGACACAGGAGAGGTGGATCTCACTTTGATTCCAGTAGGGGTCTACATGCTACGCCCGGGATACTTTTAGTTTGTTTTGGTTTTATTTTATTAGTAGGAGTGTTTCTTTTGTCTAGGTACACATTATTCATGTCTCTTGTAGGGGGGGGACACATTTATGAGGGTACTTTAGTCTTTATTTGTCTAATAAGGGGTTTTGTCTTTTTTTTTAGATGGAGGGTAATTTTGATATATGTTGGAGATGTTTAGGGGTATTTCAGTCCTTAAGACATATTTTGTATTCAGACCTAGCTGTGGGAGTATATATATATATGACCCCACGACTTGGCATATTTCTTGTGCAATAAAATCAGGTTTTTTTTTTAAGTTGGAGAGCTCTTCTTCCTTGTTTGGCTACAAGGTGTAAAAATCTGGAAAAGGACTTGACATCCACCAAGTTTAACAGTGGTGGTGGAAGTCAGCCCCTTCCCTTTGGGTTAAAAGAATAGTGACCATCTTCTTCCTTCATCCTAACACTTTGTCTACAGATTTTGTGCTTACTGAAAATCACCAACATCAAGAAATTTCATCACCACACTTCCAATTCCAAGAAGTTTATCAAAGCAACACTTCCAAGGACTACTACAAGGTTGGGCGACACCATAGGAACAACCAAACAGCAGAAAATTTTATTTCTTAACCTAGGAAATCTCATAGGATTCCCTAGGTGGCGGCACTTAGGTGTTCTGGAAAGATTTTCAGACCTCAACAAAACCCCTTTGGTCCAGCTTATTTGCTTGGGATTTTGGATGGAATCACACCAGGAGACATAAAGGCAGGCTACTACATCTAATTCAGGTTCTAATTCTCTCTTGTTTGCTCTCTTCGAATCCTTGTTTTAGAGTGGTTTTTTGTGGTTGTTGTGGCATGGACTGTGGGCTGGTTTGCTAAATTTTCTGGGTGTTTTCTAAACACCCCAGCCCTTAATTTTAAACCTAAGATAAACATAACCTCAGCCCATTAAATTCCCTATAAAATCCCCTTGTTTGATTTCCCTAACTCCATCAATTGCTCTACTTTTAAGTTTTCTGCTCACATGGTGTTTGGAAAAATTCCCTATTAATATACTTGCTGGAGTTTAATATTTGGATAGCTCCTACACACCCACAAGCCCATTGAACATCATCTTTTAGTTTTAAAGTGCCTAGGGTTAACCCTTTAACCTATTTACTGTTTTCCCACACTATTCTCATTATTTGAGCACTTTATTTCACACTTTTATGAACCCAGATTTTGTGGACAGCAAGCATGCTATTTTGCTTTCTCTAAATTAGTTGGATATTTTAACATGTTTATTAGGTTTCATTAATGCTCTTTACTTTGTTTTCCTTTACTCCTTTAATGCATATCTATTTTAGCTAAAGAACCACCTGATTTGTTTGTGTTTGGTGTGAGTAGGAAGAATCTAGGTTATAATGCTTTATTACTTGTGTGATCTCATGTCTAATCTCTTTAGCACACACTTTACTTACCTACATGCATGCTACATCAACTTCTTTCTTCATTAATAGAATTCTTGTGTTATTCATAAAAAAGACACATCCTTATCTTAGGATAAAAATCATTGCAACCTGCAAAGCAGAGCCAAAGTTCAAAAGATGAGCAAGAGTTCCCCTTCTTACATACAATAGAAATACAACCATGGAGATGCAAGACAAGAGCATTCCTATAGAGCTACAATACTTCTTCCAACTACCCTTTTTTTCCTAAATAACCACAATTTTGTTAGAAAGAGGAGATAAAACAAAAGCATTCCAACGGAGCTACAGTACCTCTCCTAACTTCTTTTTTATTTCTTTCTTTCTTTCTAAATAACCACAATTTTGTTAGAAGAGAAGAGACAGTACAAAACAACCATGTACCAATTTGGGCCACGGGAAAAGGCGAAATGAGAAGAAAAGAAAGGCAATAAATCTCATAACATGGAGTAACACAGGTGGATAAGATCCAGATTACATGGCAACCCTGGCTAGCAAGAGCTTGCCACTTGACAAGCTCATCCACTCGAGTTAGCTAGTCTGGACCTCATATTGAACAAGATGTTCATAGAGGAATCCGGTTAATGAGCCTCACAGATGAGAGGAGAACACCTCCACAGAATCCATAACACAATAAACAACCCATCCAAGTAACCAGTCTTTCAAAGCCAAGAGAATGGAATAACAGAGACTGCAAGAAGCACCAATGTTTCTTCTCTAATAGGATCTCACTCACACCTACCAAGATACATGAAACATGAATCAGTGTGAGTTCTCCCACCAATGATAGAGGGCCCGGGTTCTCAAGAGAACACCTGTGAAAACTGTATTCCTATTACGGGAGTCCAAGGCATGACATAGGCAATAATAAGGGGAAGGAATAGTCTATGAGACCTATCTTTAAATTGTTCTCTAACAACTTCATCTTGTATGTATACTTTTATTCAGATCTATTTAGTATCCCTCCAGTATGATTAAAGACTTGGAGTTAGAGAAAGAATCAATCAGATTACCGCTTAGTTATAGACCTGTGTAGTATCTCTAGTTAAAAACAATTTTATCATGGCTTCAAACACACCCTATTATTTTATATTATGCAAGTTGGATTCTTTTCCTTTTCCTTTTCCTTTTTTTTTTTTTTTTTTAATTAATTTACTTGTAAAGGATGGCTTCAACAAATCCCTGAACCACTAATGTTTTTTGTACCCTGTCAACAATCTGAGCTCTGTCAGCAGTATTTCTTAAAGATGTCATCTCATCACTGTACAATTTTATGCCAGGAGTTGGTTGGAAAGGAGAAGATAATAACCTAGAAGAAGTTTCCATCTTCTTTAAAGAAAAGTTTCCACAATTGTACAAAATGATTTAGGCTTTTCCACGAGATAAAAAGCCTCCTCAACTTTGTAGGTCAGAAAATATTTTTCTTTCTGATAAGCAACAAGTATGCACACAATGAAGTACAAGAATAAGCTTGAACAACCAATTTTTGTCTTTTTTGCATTAGCAAAACTCACAACTGATAAACAATGAAAAGAATGAGAAAATTAACAGATATCAATATACTTCATATAGATACAAATGGAAAATCTTGTAATAATATTATGTTTCAAAGTCATAGAGGCAACGTGAAAGATCTTACTTGTGACAATATTCATCAAATATCCACCGGAGTTTGTTGGGTACAGTATAAAGATGGCTGATTTCAATGAAAGCAGCAAAGAGCTTTGGATTATATGGGTAAATTTGCAAGCCTTGTAAGATAGAGTCCCATACTCTTGAGGGTTTCAATTGCTTATGATGTTTCTGAAGCATCCTGATGTAATAGTTGAACAAAGATTCAAGCTGAGAACTCTGGCTTCTTCTTTCTGAGGTTAAGAAAATAAGTTAGTCACTAGCAAGGCAAACAGTATAACTCACTCGGCTTTAAAATTTTTAAAGAGATTAAATTTTAATTACTCATGTAATAACTAATTTAAGGATTGAAATGATTGAGAAAAGGATGTAAAAATATCTACAATAGATCCAATATCTCATAGTTTATGAAGTAACTTAGGAGAATCAATTTTATAACTACGATATATGTAACTACAAACAATTTATCTCGACAACTGCACATGGCAATGTTGAACTTAAAAGAGTATTACTGACCAGCACTCTAGAGTCTAGCATTACAAGATAAAGTACTTCCAATAAATATACCTCTTCCCAAGAATGGTATGATTACCATGAGAGTAACAGTAGGTACAAAGAAGAGCTGAAACAGATTGTGTCTAACCATTCCTTCTAGAATGAATGCAAAACAGCAGTAAACATTCCAGAACTGATTCTGAAGGTGCTTAGGATGGTGGATGGGGACAAGAGGCCGACGATGGGCTTTATCTAATGAAGCCATATGCATGATGAGAGAAGCAATAAAAGCAACTGCCCCTCACTCCTATGTGAGCCAACTAAAGATAGTAGACCCCACTCCTATGTTGGCTAACTAAATATTGTAGGTGAGAGATGAACTGAGATGCGATTCCACCAATTTCATGAGGCCGATAAGTTACTTTCATTTAGTTAGATTTATTTCTTAAACAATGTCTTGGTTAGTATTTGAATTATAAATTTTATAATGCGCAGATGCTTGGCATTCAACTCAACCTACTCAATTCCTTAAGAGGATGTGGTTGCGAAACTTGAGCCAAGTGCAGATCCATAGGCCAAGGTTCTTAAGAAGGTGATTACAATCGCAAATTACTCCCAATCTCTTAACATTATGTAATTTATTAACATTTGTGATAATTGCAGGTGAAGTGGTCTAGGAATGCCATTGGATCCTCTAGTTGTGCAACAACCTTGGCTGGACAGGAGAAGACACCTTTAGGTAAACATATGCCGTTTTGATACAATTGTAGAGAGAATTAAATAAATGTTGTAGCATTTACTAACGTGTACACATTTTAAATTTTACAACTGGGTGGTGGGTGTTGTATTGGAGCAATGCCCTCAACCTAAAGAAGATTTCCATAAAAGTTTATCTTAGACCACATCTTCTGGTTACAAGAGGAATTGGAGTAGTTTCCCCCTTGTTCACTCAAAGAGACATGGTAGGCTTGGCCACCAGAACCTACAAAGCTTGTATTCCTCCACCACAACATGCACCTAAGAATGCAGAATCTTGCTACGAGTCTGCACTGGGAAGACTACACCAATCCCATTATCTGACCAACATTTTCTACAAATACGGCAAGGAGAACCACTATCCAAGTGGGTCAAGGAGGTCGCAGAGCAAAGTGTTGGACGAGATGGTAGACGGGAGAGCTCTAACATAATGAGTAGGATAGGAGCAGATGTAGTTGAGTTTATGAAGACAACAGTCTCGGTTAGGTGGTGGGGGTTCTGATGCGATCAATGGTGGGAGCAATGATGGGGGTGATAGCATGGGAGATAACGATGGACATGGAGTGGGAACTAACATGGAGAAGAGTTAGAGACTCATTATCCCTTTCATAGGAGAGGGGGGATATGATCATGCCATTCAAGATGAGGACCATGGAGCTCATCAACCCCAGCCCCCGAGTTATCGAAGATGGAAAGATCAAAAGAAAGAGGACAAGGTAGAGGCTCATTCTCGTCACAGTACAGCATTGCCGAAAGTTTAACAGAGTCATTCGACCGCATGAGTATCAGCGGTAGTAGTGCAAGTGGATGGGGCTCATCTTCCGCAACTTGATGGAGTGCTGGTAAATCTACATCTTCCTATGAGTATGGGAATCTATATGAAAGCTATGACACATGGATCTAGTCATCTTGGGCTGATTACTTGAGCTTTGTCCAGGGATATAGCTCATATTAGTATGGAGGTGAACAAAGAGGTGTCTTCGTCATCCTATAGTACTACACATGCTTATCCACAGCCTCATGTCTAACATACATGATTAATGTTGGTGGATGTAGAGGATTATGTTTATCATAGGCACATCCATAGTTCAAAATCTCGCGCAATACGTGTATCGAACTCGCAACCCTGCGGCACGATAAGGTATAATACAGTGAAATATCGAGGTCTACGTGATACGTCTCATGATAACATGTCCAAAATGGTCATTTTTTTGCTTAAAATAGCCTAAGACACGCGATACAGGGGAGTATCGCGTGCCGCGTCTCGCAGACAACCACCCCCGTATCGCAAGTCACCAAAAACCTCAAAAAAAAAATTTTTTTTTTTTTTTTTTTTTGTAATTTATTGCTTCATTTAACTTCTAGAGAATAAATCTAATA
>JAOXJP010035269.1:0-16645 GCA_025762735.1 Platanus orientalis
TCTATGGACAAAAAAAAACGCCATGATGGGCTTAGATTTCCTCACGCATTGCATGGGAATTGGTCATGGTATGTTGTATAGAAATTGTCACAATGTTTTTGATTTCTTATACATTTCATGAAAACTTATCACAATAGGTTGTATTCACATGAAATTGTAGTCGCAATGGGCTTGATTTCCTCATACATCATTAGGTGTTGAATTTCTCATGCATACTTTCTTTTTTTCTCTCCTGCTCTCCACCTTTCCTTTGATACTAGTTACTCGAAATTCCACAATCCACATTCTCTGCCACAGCTCTCTGATCATCAATGTCAACAGTAACAATCTTTCCACCTAAGCAACATCAAAGGACCAATGACAAAAAAAAATATAGCATGATGAGAGCATAAGTTAGGCCCGGCTAGTGGCATATACCACTTGCCAGAAAACCATTATCTAGAAAAAAGTGATCAAGGCCAATTGTCCCGCTCTAATACCATGTTAACAGTAAACTAACTCACTTTCCCAAAACCCTAAGGTGTTAGGAGAGACACAAATTAATATACTTCAACATAAAGGTTTGGGTGTAATATTTTGAACTCAATCACTCATCGTTCGGTTCAAGTCCATGCAATCATACCCAAGTAGGAATTGTGTCCATTGTTGGGTAACCAACAAATATATGAGTACACGGATTTAGATAATATCTAGACTAAAACAATTATATCTATTGATATTCTACAATTTCACATTTATGTTTGTTTGACTATAATAATAAATCAAGTGTAAGACTTTCTATTTTAAATGGTCAATTATGAGATACCTGATTAAGGTATCCCTTATTTGGTGGGTCAGGCTGAAACCACCCATTTAATACTCGGGCCCGATCCCTTGACACCCTTACCTTGGAGTCTATAAAGAGGGCAAGGCTCATATAGCAAGCATTAGGTGTTCTCCCATGGTTTCTGGTGACAATTAATGATATAGTAGCTTTCCTTCATGGATGTCTTGTAAGAATATTTAGGGCTTGGACTATGTGAAAACGAATCTCGTGACAACCGTGAAAACGGCACCAGAGGGGCTGACGCATCAGTACCGATAAGTGATTTGCACTTTTTGGGGGTCACTTATCACTTTTCGGTGCTGATGTGTCGGTACCCAGATGCCGTTTTCACAGTTCTCACAAGATTCGTTCTCACCTAATTTTTAGTGGAATATTTACTCAAGAACAGCTAGAGAGAAGGAAGTTGCTAAGTGGGTCCCGGAAGGCTGGAAGATCCCATACAAGATTAAGACTAGAGATTGGGGGTGGCCTCCCTTTTTAAATTCCCATCCAAGTGTGAGGCCATATGAATTTTAATAAAAGGAGATGAAACTTCAACAGTTTCAAATTTAAGGTCGATGTTTAGCATATCCTTTTGGGCCAGATTCACAAACTTATTCATATCCAAGTATTAAAAAGCGTGTGAGGCGATGTAGATTGCAAAATAGACCATTCTCAAATTTGATGGGCTGGTTTTTTGGGTATTTTTGGTTTAGTATCTTTATATATCAAAAAATTTCAATTACTTATTTTTAAGTAAGGAAGCACGTCAACAAAAGCAAGGATTTTATTATTGCAACCGTAATTACATGCTTACTGGTAGTACCTTTTTAGATGTTTAACATTACAAGGCCGGGGCAGAGGTTTTCCCTTCAAGGTCTCCAGGTAGCAGGTACCCGCTCAAGGAGACCTAATCACTCGGTATGGCCCTTCCCAATTGGGCCTCAGCTTACTGTTGCTCAAGAGTTGGGTTACTAAGGTCACCTTGCGTAAGACTAAATCCCTGCCGTTGAATCTCCTTTGTTGTACCTTTACGTTGTAGTATTTCATCATTCTCTATTGATAGGCTGCCACTCGAAGGGAGGCTTCAGTTCTCTTGTCTTCCACAAAGTCCAGATTCAACCGCAGCTCTTTTCCTACCTGCTCGGTGTCTGGCTGTTAGGTTTCGAGGCTTGTCAGATCGACTTCTACGAGTATGACTGTCTCACTTCCGAAGGCCAGGTGAAAGGTAACTCTCCGGTGGGACTTCGCGGGGTGGTTCTGTATGCCCACAGGACCCCAAGTAACTCTTTAGGCCACAGTCCCTTCGACACTTCAAGTCTGGTCTTGATTGTCTTTAGTATCGTTCTATTAGTTACCTCCACCTAACCATTGGCTTGTGAGTGCGCTGGAGAGAAGTGGTTCTTAATGCCCAGCTAGGAGCAGAACTCTAGGAAGTGTCAGTTGTCAAACTGTTTCTCATTTTCTGTGGCTATAACTCGTGGTATGTTAAAGCGGTGCACTATGGACTTCCAAATGAAGTCTCGTAAGTTTTCCTCGGTAATGGTTATCATCGCCTTGACTTCTACCAACTTGGTGAAATAGTTGACAGCCACAATAAGGAATTTCCTCTGCCTCTTCGCTAAAGGGAAGGGGCCCACAATATTTATTCTCCATTGAGCAAAGGGCTCCAGTCATGGGTGTGAGTTCCTCGGCTGGCCATCAAGGGATGTTTGCAAATATCTAGTACCTGTCACACCTTCAGACATAATCACCGAGTCTGCTTGCATGGTCGGCTAATAATATCACGCTCGGATGAGCTTGTAAACTAATGATCGGCTTCCTAAGTGATTTTTGCATATTCCCTCATGGATCTTCCTCTTGGTGTAATCCGCCTCCGGTGGCGACAGGCACCTCAAGTATGGCATGGTGAAACTTCGCTTGAAGAGGGTGTCATTTATCAGGGTATATCGGTTGACTCTAAATTTGACCCTTCTGGCTTTCATTCTATCTAGTGAGAGTTCTCCCATTTTGAGAAATTGTGTGATCGGGGTGGTCCAATCATCTTTTGTCTCGTTCGTCCAAATTTTCTCAACGGTCATACTTTGTGTGTTTGGTTTGGTGAAGCGTCCTACCAGCAGTCGGTTTCTCAAGACAGTCAGGCGAGTTAGTCGACATGCTCATTTTGACTCCTGGGGATATGCCGGATTTCGAACTTGTCAAATCGGGACATAAAGCTATTACCTTGGTCAGGTACCCTTACATCCAATCTTCCTTGGCTTCATACTCGCCCGTCACTTACCATTTTACTAGCTTGGAATCGGTGTGGACAATAATTCGATTGGCTCCAGCCTCTCTCGCGGCATTAAAGTCGGCAATCAGTGCTTCATACTCTGCTTCATTATTCGTTGCCCTATATCTGAGCCGGATTGCATGTTAGATCTTGATTCCCTCTAAAGTAGTCAATAGCAGGTTTGCACCATTGGCTAAGCTGGTCAAGGATCTGTCTACATGCAGGGCCCAGCTCGCCTCGGGTAAGGTTCCCTCATCTTGTTCCGGAAAGGTAAATTCCGCTAGAAAATCTACAAGCACCTGTCCCTTTATTGCAGCTCCTGGGTGGTAATGAATGTCAAATTCACCAAGTTCTACTGCTCACTTAAACATACGTCCCGAGACTTTCGGCTTATGCAATACTGCTCTTAACAATTGATCGGTTAGCACCACTATAGTATGGGCCTGGAAGTAAGGTCTTAGCCTCCTTGTCGTGGTCACCAGCGCATAGGCCAACTTTTCCATGGAGGATACTTTAGCTCGGCGCCATAGAGGGCTCTACTGACATAGTACATTGGCATCTGGATGTGCCCGGTTACGGACCAAAACGGAGCTCACGGCTACTTCGAACATAGCCAAGTATAGGTATAAATCTCCCTGTACAGTTTGACTAAGATGGGGTAGGTTCGCCAGATGTTCTTTTAGATCTTGGAATGCTCGGTCAAATTTCTCAATCCATTCGAATGCTTTCTTTAAGAGGCAGAAGAAGGGAAACACTTATCTGTAGATATAGAAATGAATCGGTTCAGAATTGTAACTCGTTCGGCCAGTCATTGTACTTCTTTGGTTGAATGTGGTGGCTTCACGTCCAATATGGCTTTGACCTTCTCGGGGTTGGCTTCGATCCCCCTGTGAGAGACCAAAAAGCCCAAAAAAATTTATGTCAACACCACGAAGACGCACTTTGCTGGATTGAACTTCATTTGATACCTTCTCAGTGTGCTGAGGGTCTCTTCCAAATCATCTAAACATTCATCGGCTTCTAGGCTCTTCACTAACATGTCATCTACATAAACTTCCACATTCATCCCAATCTGAGCTTTGAACACTCGGTTTACTAGCCTCTAATAGGTGGCCCTTGCGTTTTTAGCCCGAACATCAGGTCTTTGTAGCAGTAGGTCTCTTTGTCGGTTATGAACAACGTTTTCTCCTAGTCTCCTTCCTCCATTCGGATTTAGTTGTACCCGGAGAAAGCATCCATGAAACTAAGAAGTGCATGCCCTGAGGTAGAATCGACCAATGAGTTTATCCTAGGAAGTGGGAAACTATCCTTGGGACAAGCCTTATTGAGGTCGGTAAAGTCTACACATATCCTCCACTACCCATTGCTCTTGTTGACTAGGACCACATTAGCTATCCAATCGGGGTAAGCGACTTCTCCTATGAACTCGGCCTTCAACAGTTTGTCTATGTCTTTTGAGATAACCTGGTTCTTGTCAACAGCGAAGGTTGTCTTCTTTTATCCGACCGGCTTCGCGAAAGGGTCGACACTCAGCCTGTGGGTAATTACCCTAGGATCGATTCTAGGCATGTCAGCACGGGCCCACGCGAAGGCGTCTTTGTGTATGATGAGGAGTTTCTGTAAGCGTAGCTTCAATCCCTCCAGGAGCTTATGTTCGATTCAGATGACTCGCTCTGGTCGGTCAAGGTCGATGTTCAACTCCTCCAATTCTTCCATGGGTCTAGTTTGTTCTTGTCAAGCATCTTCTCTCCCTTCCAAATCATCAATGGTAAAGGTTTCTTTCGATCCTTTAACTCGTAGGGACGCGATGTAACATTCACAAGCGATCGTTTGGTCACCTTTGACTTCTCCGATGCCTCCTCGGCTGGGAAGTGCATCAACAAGTGATAGGTGGAAGTAACGACCTTCATTTGATTCAGTGTCGGTTTGCCGATGCTGGCATTTAATGCTGAGGGACAATCCATGACTAGGAAATCGACTGCCTTGGTTACTTGTCGAGGGCTGACTCTAGCTGTCATGGGGAGCATGACTACCCCTATGAGGTATAACTTGTCCCCAGTGAAGCCTACCAATGGTGTGGCAGTCGGTTAGAGTTTGTTCTTTCCAACTCCCATTTGCTTGAAAGCAGATAAGTATAAGATGTCAGCCGAGATTCCGTTGTCTATGAGTACCCTCCTAGTTCGATGGTGAGCAATAATCAATGTCACCACTAAAGCGTCATCGTGTGGGTGCTGCACTCTACAAGAATCTGCTTCGATGAACGTGATATCCTATTGGTCGACCTGAGAGACTTTTCGTGCTCTATCAGTTGAGTAAACTCCTTGTAACACTCTAACTTTTCGCGAATGGGCTTTCAGAGCATAGTTCGATTCCCCACCTATAGCCAATTTGCCCGCAATGACCTTTATTTCTCTCGGAATCTCCAGCTTAGGGCTTTTGTTATCCAAGGACCCTTCATCTATCTTAGGGTGGGCTTGAGGGTGACTGGCCACAAAGCACCTCAATCTGCCTTATTGGGTGAGCATCTCTATCTGTTCTTTCAAGTCAAAACAATCTTCTGTGTTATAGTCATGGTCTTGGTAAAACTGACAGTATTTCCTTTGCAATCTCTTTTCTGGAGGGGTCTTGAGTTTCTCGGGCCATTTCAATTATAGATCGACCTGCACGTACATTAGCATCTGCTCAAGGGGTGAGTTAAGGGGAGTGTAGGTTCGGTCGCGTTGAACTGGCATCCCAACTTCCCTCGGCTTAGGCTCTCAGTCAGGCATGATTCTAGCTCTAAATTCTCGCTCTGCAATTCTGGGTCGTTCTTCTCTCTTCTTCGTCTACTCTCTAGGGTTGGCCCCTCGGTCCTATCTGGCAGCCATGGTGTCTTCCACATTCATATGTTTTTGGGCGCGAAGCATTAGTTCGGCCATACTGCTTGGAGGTGACTTAGAGACGAAGAATAGGAATTTGGTGGGTAACAACCCACCCATAAAGGCCATCAGTACTACTTTTTTGTCGGCGTCGCCCACCTGCAATACCTCTTGGTTGAACCTAGAGACATAGTCCCTTAATGACTCCTTTCGACTGCTTGACGTTGAGTAGGTAGGTGGCAGGCCTCCGATAGCGTCTCCCTCCTATGAAGTGACTGGCGAATGACTGGCTCAATTCCAAGGAGGTGATGTTGCCTGGCTGTAGATTGCTGAACCACATCCTTATCAAGCCCTTCAGGGTTATCGGAAAAGCCATGCTCATGATCCTATCGGAGTAGTTAGTAGAAGCATTAGGGTTTTGTATGTTTCGAGGTGATCAAAGGGATCTCATTTCCCATAAAATGCCGTTATTTGGGGGATTATGAACTTTTGGGGGAGGGGGCAAGTCATGATCGTCATGGAGAAAGGAAGCTTAGTCTTTTGGATCAAGGCCTTTACTGTAGAGGGGGCCTTTCCCCTCATCGTCTCCATTATGGTGTTCAACTGGCTCTACATCCTCTGCTCCTACTCGATTACCGATCCATCTTTGTCTCTCCCGCCAGCCCGAGGGGACACCGGGTTATCGAGTTTATGGTTGTTCGCTTGTCTCTCTCAATCGCTATTTCGTTCCCCCCATGCTCCAAATGGGTGATCTCGTGTAGGTCTTCGTCACCGAAGAGTTGGTGTTCCTCTTATGCCGCAAGCCTCCGAGTTAGGTCTTGATTATGCTGAGTGATTCGTTGCATGCTCTGGCTGAGGCTTTATATTTGTTGCTCCAAGACGTGATCCTAGTATTTTTGCTTCTCTTCCGTCTTGGTTATTCGTGGACGAAGCATTCCGGCAAGTCTATTATTCCAGAGCGAGTTTTGACCGTTCAACCTTTGTCTTGATAGAAAGCATTTTTAACTTCCTACAGACGACGCCAACTGATGGTACTGGAAATCGACCCACTTAGATGGTCCACTGGTCATCCTCCTCCTAGAAGCTCCCGATCAGCTTACCTGCGAACAAAAAGGTGATGAGTGCCAGTGCGATGCCAGCCTACACCATTCCGACGATCAAGTCAGTTTCTTAATCTTTTTCTATTGAACCAATTCGTTTTCTTACTTACCTTTCTTCTCCTTTTCTGCTTCTTTTATAGGTGGACGCCTCTTTTGTTATGAGATTGTGAGCCAGGACTCGATACGGCCATGTGATCTCATCAGGGAATATTCCTGAGGTTAGTTAGGGAAAACGCGAGCATGGATCCACGTGGGGGAGCAAGATTCCCTCTCTTATGGTCGCTTCTCGTTCCTGGTTGCGTCATCGTTCAACAACATTTGGTTGGACACATGGCCTCATCAACGGTTTCACGTTCAGGTTGATATATAGCACTCAGTCAGCATCGTGAAGCTTGGTCTGTAATGACCTTAGACATTCTTACTATCCGAGTAGTATGTGTCCCTCGCAACATTTCTTTTTCTCGGCCGATAGTAGTGACACGCATCAAACCTGCCTATCGACTCGATGATAGTGGCTAGTTCACGGGCGGTCTAAGTCGACTAATTTATCCGGGTTATTGTCTTGAGACGAATGCATCACTATTATAATGAAATTCAAATTTGAGAAGAACTTATGGACAAAAACTACCTCTTTAGATGCAACAACTAATGCAAATTGTAACCGGTGAGCAAGCAATACACATAATATGTATACGAACAATCATTAAGAAATAATGCTTGCAATTCTTTCCATTCACCACGCATATTGTTTGCACCATCATACCCTTGTCCATGAATATTTTTAATATCAAGATTATGACGAGAAAGAATGATATTTCATTCTTAAGAATCAATGTCGATGTGTCTTTAACATGAGTGTCAGCACCCAAATTTTGACTCGGGTCATTTGATAACATAAGGACAGCATGACAACTTTTAGACATCGAGACTCTAAATACCTTTGGCTTAGGAAGAGCAAACCTAGACTCTAGGAGGATAGGCATTCCCAAAGAGGTCTTCTTAGATACTCCAATCGCGAATGAACTAGTCAGAGCACCTTATTATAGTCCGAATGTACCATTTCAGGTCAAACCCTAATCTCTCACAAAAGCATCAACAAGACTTTGAGGGTCCACATTTTAAAACCCCGCAGAATTCTCATTTTCACTTTTTTTGACTCACAAGCGAAAAATTACCATTTTACCATTTTCACCTTAGAGAATTTACCCTTGGACCCTCAAAGGATCCCCAAAGCCTCTCCCATTGTCCAAATGGTGTAATTTCATATCCTATGCATCCCTAGGTCTCCCAATTCTGAAAAACGCATCATAGAGTAGATATTACTCGAGAACGACAGCAACCAATTTCTCAACTTATGATAACCCTGACCAAGAAACGACCCCTGCAAGAGCTCTCAAAGATTCATCCGATCTCTGAATCCAAAAAGGTCAATCGTTGTATCTCAGCCTCGGCCTTAGCTTCAAATCTTCAGGTCTGAGAAAAGAACTTTGAAATCTCGAACCTCTGTTAAACTCTCAAATCTTTCCCATGGGGTCAAAAAGTTGTTTAGCTACATTTTGCTCATATGGAACCAAAATATTCTCCAAACCTCCAAATCATGATCAGTCGGTGTCCATCTCTCTAGAATCGCGAGACCTTCGAAAAACTGTCTAAGGAGCACAAACTTTCGCGAAACTTATCTGCCCAGATTTCCTCAAATACTCCAAAAAGAGTAACAAATCAAGTCTAAAAATTAGGCGCTCAATCGACTCCAGGGAGTTCATCTAAATTCAGAAATTTAGTCTGTCAGTGACCACCCTTCAGTAAATTCAGAGCCTCTAGACTATCAAGTTTACACTGGATTACAGAAACCCGGTAGCCCAAGTCATCATTTCTGCTTAAGCCAAGAAAAAACACTTTCCGTCTATATTTAGCATGCGGAATGCCCTTAAAAGTTCTCCCAGACTCAGAATGCAGCAAGGTCAGGCCCATTTTCTCAGTTTCACCCTTCTCCTCAAAAGACCATTTCACAAACTCCGGCTTCAGAGAATGCCCAACAGTTCATTTCCACCAGTCTTCAGACAGCTACAAAAACTCAATCTATCCAAGTGATCCTGCTTCAAAAACCCTCCAGCAACTGCCTGAGAATCCAGCAGCCAATCTATCAGCTCCTGTAGCTCCTAGACTCCCCAAGCTTCAAATCCCCCAAACATGGCCTATAATAGAGATTTACAAAGAAATCAGCAGCATTTCCAGTCCAGTATTCTCTAATTGCCCGGAAAAGGGTTTTTGACCCAATTTTTTGCTCGAGCAATGTAATTCAACGTAGTCAGAAGCTGTGGCTCACCTGAACCAAGGATCATCTATCACTTAACAATTTTCGGATCAATTTTACCGTCTTACCCTTTCAAAGTACATATAAGAACTTTTTAGGCCAAAAAACCCTAATTTCACCCCCTTGTCCTTATCATAATTTGGTTCTGATTGGTCCGACGCGACCAGAACATCAGCAACCTCAAAGAATGACACTGAGTTGGCCAACTTTCGAGCTCAAAATCTCGTGAGGCGTGATGGCTAAGAAGGTTCGAAAACCCTGAAAGCAATAAATATCCATTAATGAGCTTAGACTTTTCAAACTTAGCTCATTAATGGCATTTAATGCATTCACACCTTAAGAGATAAAATGGTAGCCCTTGGATTGGAATATTCCAATGTGCACCCTCACCCCTCACCCTTAGATTTAGAGGTTGAAGTTCAAATCCCTAGGGTACTCCTATGTCCCCCCAATTTGCATCTTGATGCCCCCCATTGAAAATTGCAACCAACCAAAACCCACCAAAAGGCATCCGTAACTACCCCTTTGTCCACCTCACCAATCCAAGTGAACAAACACTCTCTCATCCTCACCCTCCACCTCAAATCCTTTAGCTAATCTCAAACCCTCTTTTAACCAAGTCACCTAACATAAAACCCCTTAACCCTAGCCACCCATTTTAGATTAATCCTAACCCTACACCTAAAAACCACCTAAACTAATCCCCACCCTCCATTTTAGGTTAACCCTAGCCACTTACTAATTCTAATTGGGGTTTTAAATAGCCCCAATTTCGTGCATAAGGGGGTTGGTAACCAAAACCCTAAAAAAAAAAAAGAGAAAGAAGAAGGAAGCTTGCAAACCCTAGGCTACTTGGACCCAAGGTAAGCCTAAACCCTTTGTGTTTTGCTAATCGCCAAGTTCATATGCTCATTTTACAAGCTGTTATGCTGTCCAATTTGTGCTAACTCATTGCTTCAATTCAAGTTACATAGTAGAGGTTCAATAGCCTCTACTTGCTTTCATTTCTAAGCATGCTCTAGTGTAGAATTTTTTATAATTTTTTTATAAATCTTTTCAAGCTTAAATTTTAGTATATTATACTAGACATGAATTCTTGCTAGGAGATTTAAGTTCATGATTTTATGAGTTGTGGAAAGCCTCAAGATGGCCCCCCAAACAAACCCCAAAATCCAGGTCTTTGGTGACCTAGTTCAGCCAATTATTTGTGATTTTTGGCTTAATTTTTGTATGCATGATCTAAAGCCCAATTTTGGATATATTGTTCTTATATATGTTGCCTATCATCATGCATAATTTCACATTTTTTTCAAAGCCCTAAGGGCCCTAAATTCGAGAAATTCAACTACTGGATTTTCTCTCAATAACTAATGCCTAAATTTTATGGAATTAAAATTCAAGTGTTAAACAAATAGGCGTCAAGAGCAAGATCAAGCGTTGAGATTTGGGACCCATCCCAAAGGGCCCTAACCTTCTCTAGGCCTATCCGATGGCTATTCTAACCTTTGAAATTCAATCCTGTGCGAAAGCACCACTGTGAGCCCTTATTTCTCTCCCAATGCTTAAATTTAATTTCAAGCATTAAGAGGAAATTCAGGCGTTGAAGTAGAATTCAGGCGTTAAGCCTGGGTTAAAAATCATGATTTTTCAAATTTATTTAAGTGTGTATGCAACCTAGGTACAGTGCAAAGACCAAAGAGAAACCCTACCCCTCTAGGCCCCACCTGAAATCCAAAGTTGGTTGCTGAACCCAACATCCAACGCTTGAATTTCCCCTGAATTAAATTCAGGCATTGAACATTCAGGTGTCAGACTAAAAAATAGGCATTAAGCCTGTAACAGACGACCAAGTAGCTTACTTTGGAAGATCATATCTCTATGTGAGTAGATGTCATGTCCCCTAAGGTTGTACAGTGTAACCCTAGGAAATTTCTCCTAACCTAACCCAGGGGTCCCATAGCACTGGGACCCACCAAACCACCATGAAAGACCACATGAATATGTTGATCTGATTAGCTCCCAACACATGACTTTCACCCTGAATTAAATTCAAACATTGAAAAGTTAGACGTTAAGCCTGAAACACAGAAAAACACAACTTTTTCCTTTCCTTCCCTTTATGTTAGGGTTAAACCTAACCCTAAAAGAACCAAACAATGAACAATTTAGAGGGGTCCACCACCTCTCTAAGGATTTAACCCATGAGGGGTCTCCTGTAATTAGAATAGGCTAACATAAAGGATAATTTTTGGATTTTTCAAGAACAAATGCCTAAATTTCACCATGAATTAAATTTAAGTGTTGAAGGTAAATTCAGACATTAAGCCTAAGAAAAATCCAGCAAACACACAACTCAGACTTCACAAAGCATGGGCATTGACTCATTTTAAGACATGTATGAATAGGAGAAGCCACCCTAAAAAAGCAGGTATTTGGGGTGCCTAACACTTTCCCCAAACGCAACCAAACAACTTACCCTCAATCTTAAGAACGTAGACCAGTATTAGGAGTTAAATCCCTAGACCTTTAGGTCTAGACCTCTCAACTCTGTTGGTTAACCCCGAGTTAGTAGTGACTCCCAGAAAAGCCTACCCTCTTTTAAAGGGGTTAGCAAACCTTTCACCCACAGGCATTGCGTGTCGAAGAGTGGGCCCAGAAACCAAGGACAGGTGGGGGACACAAACACTCCCCCAGACCCCAATGTCCACAAGTTACAACTAGATTCGGATGTATGGGCCAAACCAGAAGAAAACGTCCTTCATCACTGATCAACGATTATATTGCTACTGGGTTTTGCCCTTCAGATTGAAGAATGTCGGAGCCACTTATCAGATGTTGGTCAACACAATGTTCAAAGACCAGATCAGAAGGAACATGTACGTATACGTGGACGACATGCTGGTGAGGATCCTAAGGATAAACCTTCACTCTGGAGACCTTGAAAAAACCTTCAACACATTAAGAAAGTATAAGATGAGGCTAAACTCAGTGAAATGCACATTTAAAGTATCAATGGGAAAATTCTTAGGTTCTATGGTCTCACAAAGGGTGATTAAGGCAAACCCCAAGAAGGTGGAAGCCATCATGCAGATGGAGTCACCTCGGAACACAAAGGAACTTCAGAGGCTAGTAGGAAAGATAAGAGCATTGAAGCGGTTCATCTCTAAATCTATGGACATGTCTCCCCTTCTTCCTCATGCTTCGGAAAGCATTCGAATGGATGAGAGAATGTGAAATAGCATTCCAGAAGCTTAAGGAGCACCTCATGAGTCTACCCCTACTGTGTAAAACTAAACCTGAAAACCCCATGCTCCTGTATGTGGCAGTCTCGGACTCTACCGTGAGTTCAGTACTAATCAAAAAAGAAAAGGGAAAATAAAGGCCCATGTACTATGTGAGTCGGGCTCTGATGGGAACCAAAAGGAACTATCCGAGGGTTGAGAAGGTGGCCTTTGCTATGGTGACCACAACACAGAAGTTACACTCGTACTTCCAAGCCTACTCCATCACTATCATCACAGACCTACCCCTAAGGTCCGCCCTACAACAACCCAGTACCTCTAGTAGACTGGTCAAGTGGTCTGTTGAACTGGGAGAATTCGACATCTAATACAAGCCGAGGGGGCCAATAAAGAGGCAAGCAGTGGCTAATTTTTTGGTAGAACTAACTCCCTCCCTAGACACGAAAATGCCTAAAGAGCTTACTCCCTTAAAAGAGACCGACTAGGTGTTAAATGTCGACGGGTCAACCACGAACAAGGCTAGTGGGGCCAGAATCATATTAATGGACCCAAGAGGAAAGGAACTAGAGTGCGCCATCAAATTCGACTTTAAGGAAATTAACAATGAAGCGGAATATGAAGCACTGGTAAATGGCCTCAAGATAGCTCATAGACTCGGAGGTGAGAAGCGACTCCAAGCTAATAGTGGACTAGGTTTTGGGCGAGTATGAAGCAAGAGAGGATTAGATGACAGAATACCTTCGGATAGTGTGAGTACTAGCAAGCACGTTCGAGGTGTTCATCATCGGACACGTGGCCCGAGGACATAATAACCAAGCCGACTGATTAGCCCAACTATCTCAGCTCTCGAGGATGACGAGGATGTAATTATCAAACACTTACTAGCACCAACTACTACGACCACCAAACCAGTATTGATTGGGATTGTGGAAGAAGGAACCTCTTGGATGACCCCAATCAGGGATTTCCTAGAAGGGGGAAAGCTCCCCGACAATTGAATAGAAGCCTGGGAGGCTCAAGTTGCGGGCCTCTCGGTACACCTTGCTAGATGGGATCATGTACAAGAGAAGCCTTACATTACCCTATCTTTGGTGCCTAACCTCAACTGAGTCGAACTTTGTGATGAGAGAGATCCACAAGAGAGTGTGTGGTAGCCATTATGGGGGGTAGATCGATGGCGCAGCGACTCGTTTTAATAGGCTACTATTGGCCGATAGTGTGAGCCAATGTTGTCTGTTTTGCGTGGGGATGTGGTTGATGTTAAAGATTCACCAATAAAGCCCAGACAACCTGCAAAGGAACTTATGCTAGTCCTTGGCCCTTGACTATTTGCATAACGGGGGATAGACATAGTCGGCCCCCTCCCAAAGGGAAAGTAAGAATAAATTCTTGATAAAAACCTCTTCCCCCTTTCTTCTCTATATTTGACTTGATCGTTGGAGGTGACCAATTGGTACTCAACTGACACACCCTTGACTTTGATTCTCTTGACAGGTTCATCAGATCGTGAGATAACCTTGTACTCATCTGATAATGTCCGAGTAATTAGATTTAGACATCATCATTATGCATGATTTTTTCTTAAAGAAGTCTACGGAGCATAAACTCCACATAGTCTTGGACGAAAAAGGTGTCCCAAATTCATTGCCTTGAAAAAAATGAGAGGTGGTCGAAAGTGAGCCCACATTTTAGTCTGTAACGCAAGCCGTGTATTAAAATCGGATCCAATGTTCTGCTGGTGATTTAGCAGGAACTTCCTGCTGAGTTTAACCACATTGTGACACGTATTTGTAGGAAAAAGATAAAAAAATCAGAAATAATTTACCAAAAAAATCAGATACGTGTCACTGTGTTGGTAAATCAGCAGGAAGTTCCTGCTGATTCACCAGCAGATTCCCATGTTGAAATTTCAATTCATATCTTTTGACATTAGGCGGCACTCTTGGTCTTAGGTGGCGCCGTCAATTTGGAATACAATACGATCTCTCAACCTGCATCCTTATCTTGTAGTGACCCGGCCTCTCATACTTACATTATAGAATTCTCGTTGAAATAAACAAACAATAAATTTCCATATGTTGGAATTTCTAGAGGTTAGTTAGGAGAAGTTTCTCGATCGATAACCATCTTATTTAATATTAATAAAAAAAATGACCATATTATTCAACCATAAAGAGGAAGGCAAGGCCACCATTGAATTGAGCTAAGAAGACAACCATGGTTTTTGAGAAGAAGGTCGTCGACGAGATCTCCGGCTGGCTGAAGCTCTTCGACGATGGCTCCGTTGACCGCACCTGGACCGGACCCCCCGAGGTAGAGTTTATGGTAAAACCCGTCCCCACTCATGAAGAATTCATTGACGGCGTCGCTACTCGCGACGTAATGATTGATTCAAACTCTGGCCTCGCCGTACGAATTTATATCCCGGAGAGGAAACCAGACGAAGAGGACAAGATACCAGTTCTCCTTCACTTCCAAGGTGGCGGCTTTTGTATCAGCCAACCCGAGTGGTACATGTACTACCACTTCTACACACGCCTCGTACGCTCGGCACGAGCAGTGTGCGTTTCTGTCAAGACACGGCTTGCCCCCGAGCACCGTCTCCCTGCAGCTTGTGACGATGGTCACTCGGTCCTTCTCTGGCTTCAGGCCGTTGCCCGAGGGGAGTCGTCGGAGCCGTGGATCGAAGCTTATGCGGACTTCCGGCGAGTTTTCCTGATTGGCGATAGCTCAGGGGGGAACATAGTGCATGAGGTTGCCGCTCGTGCCGGTTCCATAGAGTTGGAGCCGGTGAGGTTGGCCGGAGGTATGCCTTTACACCCGGGCTTCGTCCGAGCCATCCGTAGCAAATCCGAGATGGAGAAAAAACCTGACTCGCCGTTCCTGACAGTGGAAATGGTGGACAAGTTGTTGGCCTTGGCATTGCCAATTGGCAGCACCAAGGATCATCCCATCACGTGTCCGATGGGATCTGCTGCACCGCCACTTGCGGAGCTGAATCTGCCTCCGTTGATGGTTGCACTGGCCGAAAATGACTTGATTTGGGACACCCAGATGGAGTACTGTGAAGCTATGAAGAAGGCAGGCAAGGAAATAGAGATTGTGGTTAATCATGGAGTGGGGCACTGCTTCTACCTTAACAAGATTGCCATAGACATGGACTCCCACACGGCTTCCGAGACCGACCGCCTTATCGCGGCGATCACTGATTTCATCAACAGGTACTGATGATATGCCAGATATCCACTATATGTGTGACTTGCTACTTTTTCGTTTATCTGTTAAACCAATTGTGTGAATTGACTCGTCCAATATGTTTTGGGAATCACTTGCATCAAATTAAATTTTGTTTCGGTAGAGCACACTGAGCTCTTGTGGGTGTCGTATCAAAGACATGGGTTCAAAACCGCTTAGTATTTGATACAACCCAAAGCGCAAAAAAACATAGGAACAAGGTCCGCCAGGCACGTATTAAGGACTGATATCGTATGTACCACACCCTGATGGGACCACTCGGGGGTGGAATCAATTCACTTTTTGGAGATTTTGATTCCCCCTCCTGAGTGGTCACATTAGGAGTGTGGTGCACTTGATATGGCACCACGTATTAACGCTGAAAAGTGCAAAGCAGCCCCCCAAAACTGTTTGGACGATCATGTGCCTGCTCCTCGTGCCGAGCAGAGTTTATTCGGCTGAAATCATCTACGCCACCCCCTGACGGGACACTCGGGGGAATCAATTCACTTTTTGGGGATTCTTGATTCCCCCGAGTGTCCCATAAGAGGGAGTGGCGTAGATGATTTTACGCCGGGTTTATTAAGGGTAGTACCAAATCCGAGGTGGTATAAAACCAGTTGTTACCCTATGTGGATTTCGTACTCCCCCATTAACATCATGTCAAAAGTGATTTGCACTTTGTGGGATGTGACTTTTATTTTCCGACCTGATGTTTCCTATATGCAAGACGACTTTAGGTGTTGGTTGTCGGAGATGCACCAAATCCGTGGGGGGGGGGGATTTTTACCTACTAATAAATTAACGTTTATCAATAAAA
>JAOXJP010035280.1:0-16644 GCA_025762735.1 Platanus orientalis
GGATAGGAAGTAGGAAGATTTAACCGAAAATACCTCTTTTTATCAGGGCTCCAAATAAGTTTATCATCCAAATTTGAGGGAGGAATAGGAATCCGACGAATTTGAGTCAAATCTTCAAGGGCAAGGATATGGGTAATACCCTCCACATTCCAGGTTCTAGTGATAGGATCGATGAGTTGGGAAACCTTATGGATTTGGGGGGGTCTTGGCTAATTGGAGATATTTTAAAATTTTGGGAGTTTGGAATCAATGGGTATTTCCATATATCAATATTGCTACCATCACCCACCCTCCAAACTAAACCCTTTACAAGGAGGTCCTTGCCCTTCATGATGCTTTTCCATGCCCATGAATATTTACTCCTACATTTACTAGACAGGAATGAGCCCCTAGTACAATAGACAACCTTTAATAGCCTGACCCAGAGACTATTCAGATTTTGGAGGAATCTATAGGCTTGTTTAGCAAGAATGGCAAGATTAAAATGGTGGAGATCGCGAAAACCCAACCCCCCCTCTTTTTTGCTTTTTTGCATTTTGTCTCAGGCGATGTCTCAGGCGATCCAATTAATTTTCTTATCATTTTCGCTACATCCCCACCAAAACTTACGTTGATTGGATATTATAGTGTTGCAAATGGTTTTGGGGATTAGGAAATAGGACATGGCATAGGATGGAATAGTAGCAACCACAGACTTAAGGAGGATTTCTTTTCCAGCCTGAGATAGAAGTTTTTCCTTCCATCCCTGAATTCTCAGCCTAGCCCTTTCTTCAATGTATGGGAATAATGAGATTTTATTCCTACCAATGGTTGATGGAAGCCCAAGGTAGTTTCCAAGACTACAAGTTTGTTTGATTTGAAGAATGGCAGAGATTCTATTTTTAAATTGGCGGGGAGTATTGTGACTAAAGATAATTTCGGACTTCTCTTGGTTAATAGCTTGGCATGAGGCTTCACTGAACCAATTTAGACACTCTTGAACCTCTTCCGCCTCTTTTGGGTGGACTTTTGTAAATATATAACAGTCATTAGCAAAGAGAAGGTGAGAGATGGAAGGGTAAAGCCGATTAATTTTGATGCCTGAGATTTTATTTGAGTTTTCTAACTTGATAAGAGAAGCCGAGAGGCCTTCCGCACATATCAGGAAAAGGAATGGGGATAAAGGATTACCCTGGCAGAGCCCCCTCATTGGAATGATCCCATTACCCGAAGAACCATTGATGAGAACTTTATAACTAATCGACGACATACACTCCAAAATCCAATTCCTCCATTTAAGATTAAAGCCAATTCTTTCCATCATTGAAATAACCATTTGCCATTCCACCCTATCGTAAGCCTTGCTTATATCTAACATTATGACCATGTGGTGATTGGGGGATTTATTCTTTCTCAGAAATCTAAGCATTTCATAAGCAATAAGAATATTATCTAATCTGTCTACCCTTGACGAAAACACTTTGGTGGGGGGAAATGATATCGGGGAAAACCTCTTTTAATCTATTTGTCATAGCCTTAGAGATGATTTTATACAAAGCATTGCATAAGCTGATGGGTCTAAAATCAGTCATAAATTCAAGAGATTTGATTTTGGGAATGAGAGCAATGAAATTCTGATTGATGGTTGCTAATGAAGATTATTATTAAAAAATGTCAGAACAACAGCTGTCACATCCTCCCCTATAATGTCCCAATATTCTTGGAAAAAACTGGCTTAAAAGCCATCGGATCCAGGAGCCTTGAGTTTTTCCATTTGGAAAACAACTTTCTTTATCTCCTTAGCATTAAAATCCCTATCCATAAACAACTTAGACTCCTCAGAGAGAAAAAGGTAAACAATATCGGACATATTGGTTACTTGATGACTAGAGAGGGGATTTGACTCAAACAGAGAGGAGAAGTAGTCTTTTGCTGAATTTTGAAGGTGCTCTTGGCCTTTAACCCAGACCCCACTCCAGTTTTTTAGAGAAATAATTATATTCCTAGTCCTTCTAACTATAGTAGAGAGATGCAAAAATTTAGAATTTCGGTCTCCCCATTTAAGCCAATTAACTCTGGATTTTGGGCCCATAGAATCTCTTTTTTGTGGAGCCAGTCATCTAGGTTGGATTCCTCAACTTTTATGGTCTTCAGGGTGTCCTCATCAGGGACGGTCTTTGATAGTTTGAATTTTTTTTTATTCTAAAATCTTCTAATCAATATTCTCAAAGACCATTTTATTCCATCTTCTAAGAGATGGGGGAAGGGCCCCCAGACTATCCTTCACTTTTATGAGACTGTCAGGATTAGTGTTGCTATTTCACACATATTGGATATGCTCTTTGCAATTTGGATGGCTGGTCCATGCCCATTCAAATATGAAAGACCTAGGATGGAAAGGAGAGTTGGGAACAGTGTCAAGAACCAGACAACTGTGGTCGGAGCCATGTATAGGATAATTTTAGAGAATAGCCCGTAGAAATAGGATTTTCCAACTATCATTTATAGCAGCCCAGTCCAGTCTCTCTTTGATGTGTCTAAACCCACCTTGATTGTTTACCTAAGTGAAATAAGGGTCATGATGCCCCATATCCATTAACCAGCCTTCCTCTAAGAAGCACTGAGCCTTCCTAATACAACTAATTGGAATTCGTAACCCCTAATTTTATCCTCCCTATCCCAGATACAGTTCCAGTCTCTCATACAAAGGATGGGTCCTAGAGTATTGATCACTTTATCTATAATCAACTTGTAGAAACCCCCTCTAAGGTCTCTAGAGGGCTCACCATAAACAAAAATGGTTCTCCAAAAAGAATTAGACTCTTGATCATAGATTTTAGCCACAATATATCTAGGGTTCAGATTAGACACTAAAATATCAATCTCCTTTCTCTAGAGTAGGGCAAGACCCCTAGACAAACCACCTGAGTCAACTACTTTCATATTCCAACCATCATGTAAACCAAATTTCTTAAGGACGGAATGACGTTGACACTTTGTTTCCGACAAAAAAACAATATGCGGGTTTTTGGACTTTATCATAGCCCGAAGTGCTCTAGCTATCAGGGATTGTCCGATTCCCTGATAGTTCCAAGCGGATATCTTCATAAATCACTGAGGTGCTATTCTGGGACAGCCACCAAAACCCGTTCAGAAGATTTGGATAACTCAGGATAAAACATAAATTGAGGACCTAAGGGAAAGGGTCCATATTTCTGGCTAAAAAGGGGGAGGATTAAGACATTGTAACCATCAAAACCATGTACCCCTCCAATACATACAATCCTCCAAATCAATGTTATATTTGACATATACTGACCCTCCCAGATTGTCCATGGGTAAAATTCATAGAAATTTGCCCTCTCTAAAAATTTTGTAGCATGAATAATAGAACTCGCCCATGAGAGTAATCGACCAAAAATTAGTAAGAAAGAACTTTCTGACTCTAATGGGTTTTTAGAGAAGACACAGGATATCATTCTATAGTTGGTCTAGACTTTTGGCCATTTTTTATATAAAGACACGGAATTGTGTGAATCATTAGCAAATAAGGGGATGGCCCGTACACAAATATATAAAGATGAGTACTTAATGGGATAAGGATCTTTTTTCCGGTGATTGCTTGAGGCTCTTATGTGGACAAAGCAAGCACAATGGCTAAAATAATAATATAATCTTAAAATTTTCCATTCAGAAACTATAGAGAAGAGTTATACCTTAGATTCATAATTGTAGTGGGTAATAAAGATAAGGATAAGAAGTACCCCGCTCCTCCACTCCAAATGAAAACCACTCACAAAGGCAGTTTTTTTTGTGATCGAGTAGAACTGGTCACTTTTTTTTTGTTTTCATATTCGATCAACAAGGACATCGGGACCTCTTCATCCTTATCTTTAATTCTGACTTGTCCTTAATTGAGCTCTCCCCCAAATTTGAGTTTGTGCACTTTTTTTTTTTTTTTGGAGAAGAATGAACTGCAGGGACCTGACGCCTTCGCTTACCAACAACTGTTCCAGATTTCACCGACAAGGAGATTTGAGGGCATATGACTTCCCCAAGAATTGGATTGATCGTTGTATTCACCCCTATGGATTCCACCTGTTTCTCCATCTCTCTTGCTTCACAATCTTTTGTAATCTCTTTTCTTTTCTCATGCCCATCCTCAGCCACAACGGACAGCTCTTGGGTTCGTATGTGGATTTGGGGAGGGTGGGTAAACCCAGGGGGTGAATCGGGTTGAGGTTTAGGTCCAAACCCGGTTCATCCAGTTGGGGAAGGTCATGATTGGGCCAAGAGGGCTTCGTTACTTCCAAGCCTATACCATTGAGGGTTTTGATATGATAGGACAAGAATTGGAGAGAGATTTTATGAAGTTTTCAATGGGTGACGGATTGAAATCAGTGGGATTGACAGAGGGGAGCATGCCTAGATACACAAAGGGGGAAGGCAGATCTTGGGGCTTGTGCCTGAATATGAAACTTGCACCAAAAACGTAGGGGGTTGCTTCTCAGATCCGAAGAATTAATCCAAAACCTGGCAGCTTCAATTTTATTACTACATTCCCCTTCCTTTTGTTGAGTAAAATCATTTATTGCTTGCGCAGACAGAGGAGGAGTGTACAACTGAGAAAGCTCTGATCTTAGATTGGATATATTTTCCTTCCCTTTTCCCTACCAACTCTGAATAGCTGCATGACTTCCTGTAGTTGAGCTTGCATGATTACTGACAAATTTTTGAACGTTGAAAACTTGCTGTTGCTACCTTCCGCCGCCTCGTCAAAAGCATCTATCAGGTTCCGACGTAACTCGGGAAAGACTGGTCCAAGCGTGGGTTGACTTGTTCTTTTTCCTCAGGACTAGCCTATGGTGATGGTGGTGACCTAAGAAATGGTGAGGGGCAATGAAACGCAGGCTCATCCCATTTAGAATGTGTTTAGGCGATTCAACACACAGAACGTTGGCCAACCCCCTTGCACGTTGAATAATTTCAACAGGTTTTCCATTACATTTATTAGTGAATTTAATCTCACATTCAATGTCCTCATGATCAATCCTCCCACAGTAATAATAGTAATTGTCTAACATTTCATACTTTATGGTGACCTTATAACTCGCTTCGTCTTCACATTTAAGACCAAAAGTAGGGATCAACAGCTTTGTGATATCAATTCCTATTCGCACACACAGAAACCCTATTCACTATGATCCACCATCTTAAAACTCCTCATACGTTTTGCTAGCACCTTTGCTGCTGCATCAGTGAAGAGATCCCATGGAATACCTCTAAATTGTACCTAGAATTCCACTTCCAAAAAATCAACCAACTCTGGACTTGTACCCGGAGTCCATGATGCTAAAGCTATAGTGTTCTTTTTAAAATTTCATGGGGAGTCCGTCCACAACTTATAGTAATCTTTAACAACCTGAAAGATAACTTTGTAACACCCGTTGTCCATAGCATAAATGTCAACCGGCTTGGTCTCACTGCTGTGAAGGTGCCCCATCAATGATTTGACCAAAACAGATAGAGACCACTTACCATTGGGACCATCCTTACAGTGTTTGGTCATCGTAACCCGCTGGGTAATGTTGTTGGATGCCTGGAACTGGAAGAGGAGTTCCTCTTCATCATCTTCGTCTGCTTGTTTGAGTTCACATAAATCAACAACCTCTAGCTTATCACTATCATCCTCCATAACTCTCAGATGGGGAAGAAAAACACTAAAAAGAAAGGGTAACCAAAGAAGGAAGAATGTGGACTTAGAGTGAGCACAAAATCCAGTTAAGCGCTGGACAAGTCATTGAGCTTACCCCTGAGGGGTAAATCAGCATCTCCTTGGTGAGTCCTGGGGGCCTATTTATAAAGTGTTATGGGGTGAAACCTGTGGTAAGGGAGCTGGGCTTTTGTGCACACAAAATCTGTGCACAATGTGTGTGCATGGACCAGGGGGCGGATACATCAGCACTGAAAATTGGTTTACACTTTTTGGAGGCATGCTTATCACTTTTGGGCGCTGATGTGTCTGCTCCCTGGTCCATGCACATGCATTATGCACGGATTTTGAGTGCACAAAAGCCTGGGTGGTGGCAAGGGTATTTGGAATGACTTGAAGTGTCTCAAATCAGTATCCTTTGTTAGGCTTGGTTGTACAATGGTTAAGCGCCAAGTTCTCTGGGTCTAAAACTTTACCTTTTAAAAAAGAAATGGACATTCATCAATATATCATAATTGTGATGCTCTTCTTTTTTGGAGGCTTACTTGGAACAAAATCAGTAACCAAATCAGTGACCTAAGGGTTTTGCCAAGTGATTCACCTAGCAAAAGAGATTTAAGTGACCAAGAATCTATCATGTGATAGATTAGTTGGCAGCCCAAAAGAGCTCCACGTGTTGGCCACATCATCCTCTCGTCATGTGGTACAATTTAGGTCAAAAACACTTTGCCTTGTGGCAATATAAAGCCTATTTTATGGCCTTTTTCAATTACAAATTTTGAAACTTTGTAGACTGGTTTTATAAGGGGACAAATCCAACACATTGCAGGTAGGGGTGTGCATTGGCTGACTTCGGGCCAGGCCCGGCTTTGTATATTATGGGCTTTGACCAGGCTCGGGTCTAAAAGAAAACCAGAAATTAGGACCCAATCCCACACCAAGTTTACACAATGGGCCTCGAGCCAGCTGAAGGCACATTAGTATATTATATAAACTGAAAATTTATATTAAAAAACTCTATATTTATATAAAGTTTATTAAAAAATTATTTTCTGTAAAAATTTATACAAAAACTCCATATGTCTATATAAGGAGAATTGGGCCTCAGGCCCTAGCATCAGGACCTTGGGCTTTTGCCATGGTGAGAGTAGGCCTAAGTATGGCCCAAACATAAGATTATGCCTCAATTTAGGTACAGGGATCTATTGGACCTAGTTTTGGGCCAGGCTTCTTGGGCCAGATGTGGACTGGCCCAACCCCATGCACAGCCCCAATGGCAGGTAATACAACTAACACAGATATAAAATTAATACGTGATCTAAAGGGATCCGTGTTTTCATGAACCCCAAAGATCTGTTATAGTACAGCAGTGTCCTGCATGAAAAAAAAAAAAACCAATGTTTTTCATGCTACCCCTAGTGTTGCCACAGCAGATCTTTGCTCTTTGATGAATGGTTCAGATGCACCATTTCATCCCTCTAAGTGTGTGTGTTTGTGTGTGCGTGTACTAACACTTGCAAATCATTGTCACATTTGATTTGATAAAAACAAGCACCTTTTATGTTGAGTCGCTAATGGCTAGACCGGCCCGAAATGACACAGAAGCTGCTTACTGAGATCAGTGTCTGGGTCTAGGCTTGGTATTGGGGCCTATCAAATGAATGGGCCAAACTCCGGTTTGGAATTTTTAAAACATAAGCACCAACCCGTTTCTTGAAGTAGTCTAGCCCACCTAGGTCTAGGGTCAGGATTTCTTAAATTGTTTTGGCCCATGATGAAACTGGGACAAACGCCAAGTAAGCTGGCTTGTCTCAAACCCAAACCATTAATGTGGAGTGCCAATTAGCTTTCTTCTTCTTATTCATAATGGAGTTATCATGGGGGTTTTTCTTTTCTTTGGATTGAAATGTCGACAGTGTCCTGCATCTTCGTCTTTCAAAAGGATCGTCTTTTGTCCACAAATCATCTTGTGGGCTTCAAGAGACGTAAACATACTAAAAAATGTCTTCTGAAGTCACATGATTATTTGTTCATATGAGACAATCTCCGTCCTAGCCTGTTCGAGAGTTAGATTGGTGTCCATTGTTTTGTCTCTTGCCTTCAACTCTACTCAAGTTAGCTTCTGTTGGGTTAATGTCTTGTATTCAACTCGAGATATAACCCGGGATGATGATTTGAAAAACCCGAATATGACCTCGAAAATTTGGCAAAGGTGAGCAAAGCAAATTAGGGTTTTGGGGGTTCATATTTAGGGTTTTTTTGATTTCCATACCATCGCACTGTTCATTGTAATCTCTGTTCTTTGATCATAGCAAAAGCTCTTCTCCGTTTTCGCCCGTGGACGTAGGCTTCAAAGCCGAACCACATAAATTGTCTTGCTCTTGTGATGTGATTGCTTTCTGCTTTATTTTCTCTCTTCTTGTTTGTTGCATACGATCATAGATCTAGGTTTCAGCATAACAGCTTCAATTATTTCAAGAGTATGCTGATCAGTTTCTTACATATCAATGTCATTACCCTTCTCCGCATTGTTTACTAAACTAGTGATCTTATTATTGTTTATTCTAACAAAACCGTCCATCGGATCTATCATTAACCATTGGTCGTTAAAGCATATTCTTAAAATACTTATTACTACAGCTGTGACAATAAGAGCGCGAGGGAAGTCTCTTTCGAGAAACAAAAGAAAGTGCACCCAACACTAAAAAAAAGTGAACCTCAGTAACTTGACGTACATGAAGTCTTTAGCAGTCACCTTCTTGATTTTTTTCGTAGACGCAAAAGACTTGCAGGTTACAAGAAGTGCGAACCACAATAATGGTAATCTCATGCTCCGAAGTTTCCCAAGGCCCTCGCACATCTTTTCCAAACTGCCAAAATCGGGTCACTACTTGGACGAGAATTTTTGCCATGTGTATGGTTTTTTGATTGATGCCCTCGCATAGCTTATGAACCGGACTGGACCATCTTCAAACTGAAAAAACAAACTGGAAACCGACCACTTTGAACGTTCACTGAATCTTGGATATAAGGTTAATTTTAAGGGTGGCAATTCGTGTTGGTTGGTCGGATTTGTGTCGTGTTGAGATAATGGTATATGAATATATGGCTCAACCCGAACTGACCCATTATTAATGGTGTCAAAGCTGGATGACCAACGTTGACTCAAAACATGTTTACAGTCAGCCTTAACCTGTATATTTCGTGTCAGGTTTGCAAGTTTTTTGCTAATTTGTGTTGGTGGGTCAGATTCATGCCGTTTCAAGTTAAAAGGTATATGACTATATAGATCAACCCAAATCCGACCCATTTGTTAACAGTGTCAAAATGGGTAAATCTGCTTTGACCCCAAACACTTTTATAACCAACCCCAACCCGCTTATTTTGTGTTGGGTTCGTATCACAGCCATGGTTAATTTGTGTCAAAACTGGCAGAGCAGGGTAATCCAACTGGTTGACCCATCAGAAAGAACCAAAATTTTTATTTTAGAATCTGATTGAAAATATTTATGATATCATCGGTCCACCAATCACTTCAACTGCGTTCATAACGCGTGATGTCTGGGTTGGTTTTGAAAACTATGTTGTCATCTTTCTCATCCTTACAAATAGGGTCTGAAATCCTCCGTGCCACACCCCCTGATGGGACACTCAGGAGGGGGAATCAAAAACCTAAAAAAAGTGAATTGATTCCTCCCCCCTCCCCCCAGTGTCCCATCAGGAGGGGTGGCGTAGACGATTTCAGCCCAAATACAAATAGGGGGTAAAAATGCTTAAAGCCCAGTCCTGGGTCAAAAGGATGGTGAGACAAGCTAACTCCCGAGTCATAATAGCAACCCAACAAGAAATCCAACTGAACCCGAGTCAATAAATGAGTTTTGAAAAAATGAGCAAACAGGCACCCACCAAATTTGGCAAGGATGATGGCGACTTGGCTGAATTCTCGACCCATCCTACATCACTAAGTCATACCACGTGGTCATTAGTAAAGGTTTTCTTACTTGTCATTCTGAGATGGCACCACGTGGTCAATTGCAACTTCCGTTGGCAATCATTCACTCAAGAGAAAAATCAAATTGACTCAGTCAACACTTGAAGCTACTATTGTCTATTTGTATTAACTACCCCAATTGAAACCCTCGAAGCCTGAAATCCAAGTCAAAACTGTCAAGGGAACGAAACTGTCTATATGTGCCCAATTCTTTATTTCATATAATTTTCACAAGTCAAAAGACATGTTTAGAATAAAAGGAGAGAAGGGAAATGAGGTCATATCGTTAGACTTAAGGGGTTCACTCTATGACTTTGGCTGATGAAACTGTAGCCTCAAACGTACTCTTATGTAACATGCCTTTTAAGTCCTTTTAGTTCTTGTTCCTTTTATAATCACAATGTATAAAATTGAGAAGGATCCAGGAAATATTCAACTGACTTGATAGAACTGCGTGTTCAAATCACATTTTTGCTTGCATACCCCTCAGGAGAGGGTAAGGATTGGTGACCGAGCTCTTGATCTCATGCCTCTTATGAGAACACTGCTCTTGTAATAGATACTTTTAACTATTTTCCTAATATTATCATAGCAATTTTTAGGTTCATTAAATTTAACCATGTCCCTAAAATTTAAGGTTTTTCTGTTATTCGAGTATGCATTGAGAGGGGTATATCCAATGCATCAATTTATTCAGTCAGAATTGAAACATAAACAAAAAATTATAGCCCTTCAAAAATCTGTCTGACAAGGAGTGTTTACGGCAAAACTGAGTGATTCAAGATTTTAAAAAAAAAAACTCTAAAAGCATGATTATTATGAACTTATAGTTTTTTCTTTTTCGTGCCTTGGAGGAGCCTTTATGCAAGTTGCCAAATGGTGGTCCATATGTCACTGTTTTGGATCCCACCACATTAAAATCTAAGGTCAACTTGGCTGGATGTAACCTATCTACTCAAATCGTCTCATTGTTGTCAATCAGAAACAGTACATCTATTTATTTCCCTTCATTCATATTCGGCAACAGTTGAGCTCCCTCCATGGAACAACTTGCATACTTTGTATGGAGAGCAAATCCTCCACTGCAGTTTAAAATGTGGGAAAGTGTGGCATGTCTGTAGTACCACATGTATCCGAAAAAACACAAATTTGATGGGTAATTTTTAATTTTCTGTAGATTATTTCGGGTTTGTTGAGGTACACATTGCACCACAGACAAAGCCACACTTTAAGCTGCAGTAGAGGATTTTCTTTATGTGATGTCATTACAAGGATTGCGATTTGTGACCTACCATCCGTTGATTTGTGACCTACCATCCATTTGGACAAACCTTGTTTGACATTTCAATAAGGGGTGGCAATTTGTATTGGTGGGCCAGGCTCATGTCGTGTTGAGATTCGGGTATACAACTATATGGATCAACCCAAACCCGGACCATTTATTAATCATGGCAAAGTGGGTTAACCCATTTTGATCTAAAACACGTTTAGAGTCAACCCTAACCCGCTTATTTCATGTTAGGTTTGTGTCGGGTTCATGGGTTTTGTGGTAATTCATGTTGGCCGGTCAAATTTGTGTCATGTCAAGTTAAAGGAATGCGACTATGTGAGTCCACCCAAACCTGACCATTTAATAATCGTGTCAAAACGGGTCAATCCGCTCACCTTTACAGTCAACCCTAACCCGCTTATTTCGTTTTGGGTTCACAGGCATGTCAAACATTGCCACCCCTAATTTCAATGCAAGAGAATTATCTGATTTGATATCTCTAGGCATCCAATCAATAAAATTATTTTTAGACTTTCTCGTATGAATAAAAGGTTTAGGAGGTATGGATTCTCTAAGTACTTCTTTACTTATTACAATAATTATTATTATTATTATTATGTACGCAAGCATGCTCATGGTTAGTTATTAGTGGGTGGAGTCTGGTTTTGAAATCAAGTCCATGGTAGATAAGAAGCTTTCATGGGACCAGGTTTTATATCTGATAATATTTTGAGGAACCAAGTTGATTTCATGGTTTTATACATAGTTGTGAAGGTCAAGTCAACCTAAATCTAACAAAAGAAAATAATAAACCTTGAGTCTAGCCCAACCCAATAAGGGAAGTCAACCCTAACCCAAAGCGATCTGGGTAGTCAAATAGTTTGGGGATGGCCCTAGGTATAACCTATAAAAACACACACAAATGTTGTTAACAAGAGTTGATCTCAATATCACTCTCAATTAATCCCACCAATTTAAGTTCCATTCCCATTGAGAGGATTGTGAAGAAAAAAAATTTAAAACATCATTTTACCTCAAATTGGCCCAAAAGGATTGTCTCTTGTCCACAAATAATCTTGTGTCCTTTAGGATACATATACATATAAAAAAAAAAGTAGTGATTTTCGTTCATGTTAGCTTTATTGTAAGCTCCTTTCACCTTTTCTAGGAATTAACTTCCTTTCAATAACTAAGTCTCTTTGGACTTCCTCAGCATTATCAAGACAATGATCACAAGAACAAACATCCCAACAAATATGTTCATCTGTATCTTTTCCAAGGAGATTGTATTCTAAAGGAGAACTTGTTGGACAATGAAGAACAAAAATAATTAGAGAACAAGAACATGGATCAGATTTGCATTTGCAAGGTAAAGTGTTTGATGACAAGGATAATCCACTGCTTAGGGAGTCCAATGAAAGGGAATTAGAATCTTTATGAGCTAGCAAATTAACCTTTTTCTTCTTGGATCTACAATCTTTAATAACATGACCAATTTTGTTGCATTTGAAGCATCGGATCTGATTAGGGTTTCTAGATTTTTTTCAATATGAGAAATTTTTCCTTTTCTTGGATCTAACATATCTATATTTGAATTTTCTCTGAATTTTTTCTTTCTTTCGATGAGGTTTTAGATAAGAATCAAGATCAATACCATATTGTCTACAGAAAGTTTTCCCATGTCGATCAAAGTAATATCTCTCAATATTTTTGATATTTTTTTAGAGCAAAGAAATATAAATATGCAATTAATTATAACTAAGAGACTTCCATGAGTGACTTCAGATAAAGATGTGTTAGTATATGTTAATTTCTGTTGAATCAAATCAGAACATCCTTTGGGCGATCCCATAATAAATTTTTCTTTCCAATAGGGTTCAAAACAATCAGACAACTTATATAACCTTGAGAAGAAATTTGATTTATACAATTGATAATCATTTAAAGATTTAATTTCCAAATTATGTATGATTTCTCAATGGCTTCACTCTTCTAGATTATCTTTCAATCCAATAAAATGAGAGGATATGTTAAAGATCAAAGTTGAGATAGAATCATTTTGAAGGTTGCCATAATCATCTATGTGGACTGATTCTCTAACATTTCTTTTTTGCTTCATTTGGTATATGAGTCCACCATTCTAATAATTCACCTTCAAAATCTTTGAGTAAGTAATTTTAATATTTCTTCATTTGTTTTTTCATCTTGCCAATAAGCATGGGATGTCATGATCATCCATAATAATAGTATTCATTTTGTCCATGTTACAGACATAGATGGTCTTTGGATTAAAACCTCTAAGGGGTTGCTCAAGGGGATAATTAGGGAAATAGAGATTTGGAGGAGTTTGTAAAGGAAATCGGTTTCTTCTAAAAACATTAATGGCTTGATTAGCTTCTTGATAAGAAGTAGAATATTGATTTACTGAAGAGGTAAAAGATTCAGAGGAGGATTCTTTATGAGAAGATGAAGATTCTTCATGAGAAGGGATATTAGTTGTTTTTAGCTCTTTTATTCTTTCTTTCATATTTTCATATTTTCATCTTTTACAATAGGTTCTATAAAAGGAGTTCGATCTCCTACAATTATAGGAATTATCGAGATAACTTTAGTGGTATATCCTAGATGATTAATAAAAGATGGAAGATGTCATGATTTTGATGCAGTGGGAAGAGAATGAATGGGTTAAATTGGAGGCTTCTTATGGATGTCAATCTTTTGTTGAGATTGTATTAAATTAAGGCAGAAATGATCTTATTTTTAATTTTAAGATTAAGATAATGGAGAGCAATATTTGTCCAATTTAATTGAATATGTTGGACCACGAAGATCACTTGGCCAAAAGTTTCTTGAACTATAAGAATACAAAGAAGATGACACCACAATTTTTATACATGAAAGTTGGCCTTCAAATTGTCGACCCCCACTATACATAAGAAAGACAAGATCTTCGTATTATCTTGCACATGAACGAGGCCCACCACCAACAAGATTAACAAAATTTGAATCATGACTAAGCGACAAGAAAAGACCTTTTTAGTTATTTCAAAAGTATCCACTCATGATTGTCACCTGATCTTTATGTTTTAAGTCTACATGACAGCATCTTTCACATGGGCTTCATTTAGCTACAGTCTACCAGGCAAGTTTCAAGCAGCTTCCGGACTTCAAAACTTTGTAAGTCTGAACTCTCATGTTTATAAATAGGAACTCATCTAGGTGTAAAGGGATGTTAGAAATTGTAATATTTTATACTTTCTAATTTTAGTGAATTTAAGTTTAAGTGTTGTAAATGAATATGCATATTGCAAGTTGTGAGCCTTCCTCTGTTACTACTATTTGTGTTCAGTCTTCTGTAATAGTCAATTGTGATTACATCAATTTGAAGGTATGAAATATTCATAAATAAATATTATTAATAATGCATTTGCTATTATAGTCATTTGAATGAGTTAAGGCATTTGGATGTTGTGTTATCTTCCATTAGTCATATCCTATCATCATTTTCTTCCACTGGCCAAATCCCCACAAGGTTTGTATGGATCAGATTATACAATTTTTTTCTTTCCCAACTGTTGTATCATGGCCTCTCCACCACTGGTGGAGGTAGGGGAGGGGTAGGTTATGAGCAATTGAGATCATCTCTTGCCCAAAAGTAATTTTGTGGTGTTCAAGAGACGTTACTTTTGAGGAGGGTATGTGTACATCTCTTAAACACCACAAAATTATTTGTGGGCAAGAGATGATCCTTTAGCTGTTAGGGGTTGGAGGAGCAAGACATCATCGTGGAATTGCTACCCATGGAATTGAAACCTCAACCTCAGAAAGGACATTCCATGCCTAAAGAATTTAAGGGAAGAGGAATTCCAATTGATCATTCAACGTACCTACAATGTCTCCAATAAGAGGTTTGAATAGACATTACATGGATAAAGATAGAAACAAAATCAAATCTTATCATACCTAATCAGATCTCAAACAAATGAGGATTTTGAAAAGAAAAAAAAAAAACTTCATGGGTTTAAGTCATAATCTTCTATGTTTTTTTTATTCCACTTGTGTCGATGCCATCCAATTGATGTTATTCGTGCCGATGTCCAATGATGTTGATTAGGTTTTGATAAATTGATGAAAAATGTATTTGTATGGATGGAAGAGTTGAATAGGTCTCTATGGACTTGATGTATTGGGCGTCTTGAGCCTGATATGTTGGGTCTCTATAGACCAAATAGGATGGACCTCTTGGACCAAATGTGTTTGGGTCTCGATGGACCAAATGTAGTAGACCACAATGAACCAAAGGCATTGACCTCTTAGGTCAAAAAGATCTCTATGGGTCATGAAAGGGTTTCAATGTAGCCCAGTCACAATGAAGAAATAACACCAAGGCCACTATAGATTAGGTTCTTATAGGTTTATTTTCAAAAACCCTTTTTTTTTTTTAATAACATCTCTTCCTATCTGAAAGCTTTTGAATGGTGGAGGCTAAAGAAGACTCAAAACTTTGACGCTGGGATTTGTAAAAGAATATCCCAAGAGGGTTGGATGCCCTTTTGGGGACATCGGTGACAAAAGAAGCCAAATATTTTATGAAATGGTGAAGCTTAATTAAATGAAACGGTATAAATCATCCCCCTCTCTCAAAAGCTCCCGCTGACATTGATCATCAAATAGACTCCAAACAAGGAGATGACTTCTAACTTGAGATAGGTATGCAGTAGTCTAGGTTCAAGAGCGCACAAAATTACTTGGGAGTTGGAGTTGAAATAATCTAACAGAGACAGTTAAGTGCACAAGCAGGTTGAGCTACAAGATAGTTTATCTTCCAAAAAAATGATAAAAGAGACCTAATTAGAAACATAAGGTTCGGCTTGGTGAGCAATAGATGCGACCCATCAGAGAAGAGTAATCAAAAAAGTCGATTAGTCAATTATTGACTGCTCTGATACCATCTTAAATAGAGCAATTAATCATCTCTTCTAAAACCTAAAAGTTGTAAGAGAGGTTAGAATTAATATGCTAAATATATTTCAACAGTCGACAATGAACGTGGAAAAGTTAGGTGTGAGTCCACAGAACATGCATACATGTGCATAGAGAGCCTAAGAGAATAATGCCACCCATTAGAGAAAAGAAATCACAAAATCGATTAATCAAGGATCGACTGCTTTGACATCATCTTAAATAAAGCAATTAATCTGTCTCTCCTACAACTCCTAAAACCCTAAAGTTGTAGGAGAGGTTAGAGTGAATATACTAAATACATTTCAACAATGCCATCTCTTCTTATATGAATAGCCCTCAATTAAGTAGTATTCTTGAATTGATGGTCTGCATATTTGTTCCAAGTCTAGATCCTCTACAACTGACCCCCTCAATGCTTTTTCTTACCTCATGATTGAATCCATTGAGATAATGCCCACTAGCAACGTCAGAGAGGATTTGGATCAATTGCTTCCAACGTAAAAAAAAAAAAAAAAAAAGACTAGAGATTGAGTGTAGCGAAGCCTTGTTGTAGCGCACATACATGGATCCTCAAGCCAAATCCACTCAAGTTGCTCTCCAATCTGTCAATGGTGAGTTGACAGGTCACCTGACAAAGGGTGTATTAATTGGGATGATATCGTATGTACCACACCCCTGATGGGACCACTCGGGGGGCAGAATCAATTCACTTTTTGGAGGTTTTTG
>JAOXJP010035301.1:0-16643 GCA_025762735.1 Platanus orientalis
CATTCCTAACTTATCTAGATCGTAAACTGATTGCGTATCATTGGCCATAGCAGCTCAGAGTCGTCACGTTAAAATTTACTTTATTTTTGGAAGATGCCAGCTTGCTAAGTTGGTAAAGTCTGTGGGTGTCCATACCACAGACCTGGGTTCAAACCCGTCTTCAACCACTAATAAATTAACCACAAATGTATATCTTTCAGGGAAAAAAAAAAAAAAAAAAAAAGCTCAGGCTCGTCACATGAAGTTAAATCTTAGGGCCAAGCCTAAGCTTTTCAAGCCGAAGCTTGGCTCAGACTCGTAATTAAAGACAGACTTGGTTAGGCTTGCCAAAGGTCAAGAATAAATTTTTTGAGGTAGGCCCAATAGCCTAATGGTCCATTAGACCAAGTTATAATTTGTTGAAACAGGTCTAAAAGCCCACCATTAGTCTAATGATCTTATCTAAAATGGGATTTAAAGTGGGATACCTCCCAAAATGGTTCAAAGTTTTAGTAAAATTGCCAAATAATGAGATAGAAAAAACTATTTCCGAAATCGGTGTTTTTAGGGATAAATTTGGAAAAGAAGTGATACTTAACGGTCAAACTATTTTTATTATTCCTTTTATACCCTTAACCAACCGAATTTGGCAACCCAGTCCCTTTTTCCTATTCCATCCTCAACACTCTCTTAATATCTCTAAAAATCTGGAGACAATCTCTCTCTCTTTCTCTCTCATCATAACCCATTTGAACGAGCTGAAAATAGTTCATTGCAGAAGTTATAATCATGTTTCCTCTAAAATCAAAATTCAGAACTTTAAATATAATGACTTGCAAATCAACAAAATCCAAACCCATGACCAATGGCCCTCACATCATTGCTTTATACAAATTTCTCATAAAATCTTTGAAATTTCTCACATCATTGATATATAAACCCCAAACATGGTTACAATCAGCCATCACATGCCTCACTAATTTCATGTTGAGTTTGTGTCAGGTTACCGGGTTGTGCTGCAATTTGTGTTGGTGGATTGGATTAGTGTTGTGTTGAGTTCAGAGATACAACAATATGCACCAACCCAAAAAGGCGGATGTGTTTGCTCTGATTATTTATTGTGTTTGCACATTGTCAAGGGTCTTTTAAGAGAGACAATAAAAATGGAGAGATTAACCCACACTGAAAGTGGAGAAAAGAGGCAGAGCAGAGATACCAAATTAGAAAGACATGGAACGAGAGATTCAATTGCCTAATATATCATATAATGGATTTAGGATTAAAAAAGTAATTACAAATCACTAAAAACTGATTTCGCAAATAATTTTTTTTACCTCATTATTTGACAAATTTTCTATAACTTTGAACTTATTTAGGAAAAATCCCCTTTAAAGTGTATATATATGTATATCTTTTGTTACCGAGCTTAGCTTAATAATGCTTGGCTCAGGCTCATTAATGTAGGAAATGAGCTCAACTCAAAGCTCAAGATCAGCTCAATGAGCTATAAATAAGGCTCAAGATCAGCTGATAACAAACCAAGTCGAGCTATCTTGACTCATTGACAGCTCTAATAGCAGGACATACCACATTCTTACAAGTTAACTGGTATTTGACTATTACATAGAAAACCCCTTTAAAAAAAAAATACACTGTCAATGTAGGACCTGCAACACAGAGGGAGAGACAGCGTCATGACCGTAGACAAATAGGTAATCAGGTTCGAACTGAGACCTCTTCATAGAGATGGTGCTGCAATGACCAATGTACTGAGGCTTAGGACATGAGGAGGGAGGATTGTTTTCGCTTCCCCAGATACACTAACCTCTGCTGGGGTTAAAGGGGCAGACACCTTAGCGCCGAAAGTGATTTACACATCTTGGAGGGTGTGTAAATCACTTTTGGCCCTGATATGCCTACCCCCTTGACTCCCCAGTAAAATAAAGATTAGCGTACAAGGAGGAAGAGGACACAATCCTCTTCGGGCCCTAAGAGATTGTTGCAGAGTTGGATTGCATGGGGATTTGACCTTTATGATCGGTAAGGGATGACGCCAACCTCCCCAGTTGCACCCGTGTTTCATAAGTGGTCCAGTAAATGAACTAATGCTGCAGGAACTATATATCCTTTGTGTCGGGTGGCACAGTATACCAAGACACAAAAAGGTGGGCCCCATGCAAAAAGTGTGTGGACCCATCCACTTGAGTTGTGTCTTGGTACACTGTACCACCCGGCAAAGAGGATAGGGCTCTAGTTTTGGTGCTGTCGTCGACTGTAAACCGTCGACTCATCATGCATTTTATTTTTGAGTGGTGATTTGGGCGTACCATTTGTTTTTTGGGAAAATATTTCCTTATGCAGGGTAAAAAAGCACATTACGATTAAGGAATTTGACAGTTCCATATCAAGATTTTCACCAAAGACTGCAACGTGCTTTATATTGTCAGCTTTGGAATTGGCTGCTATACGGACATGCAGAAAGGGGCTCGGGTTGTGCAAATAAATCTCGTGAGAATTGTGCAAACGGTACCGGAAGGCTGATACATCAGTATCGAAAAGTGATTTACACTTTTTGAGAGACACTGATCACTTTTTGGCACTGATGTGTCCACACCCTAGTGACGTTTGCACAGTTCTCATGAAATTCATTTTCACCTAGTTTTTTTCCTGCAAAAACTTACAGTCACGGAAGTTCTTAGCTATTTGACATTCTACGACATAAAACTTGATCATCCAATTATCCAAAGGACACGGAAATTAGACCATTTAATGCCTGAATAAGATAGAGAATCATTCTCTGTTATTGAGCTGTTTATAGAATGTTTTTTACCCAGTTGAAGAGTAAGCAAAATAGCTTACATTTCGGCATCCAACGCAGAAAGACCTTCCTGCTCTTTGACATGCAAGCGTCCAACAAACACCACAACTATTAGCCAGGACCGCTCCTTCTCCAACAAGAACAGGGACAAGCTACATCAACATTTTTTTTTCTAGCCCATCATAGGGGCATTCCATTGGACTGATTTGGAGTGGGTCATGATGGAGGATGACATGATTGATTCATTCGGATGCCTATGATCCTTACATTCTGTACCATCCTGCAAAATATATTCATCACATTATCCTTGACAATAAAAGATTGACAAAATACAAAGCATTTCGCTGTTTCCAAACATGCCACGGTAGGATAGCTATTGAATTGATGAAGGATACTTTGTCGTGCTTATTAGAGAAAATTCTTGAAAAGCAATTTGCCATCCAATCAAAGAAAGATCTATGATGGATTGAAGAAGGAGACTGCCACAATTTAACTTGCTGTTGAAATATTTTTAAATGTTAAAAAGGAAAGTGAATCCCGTTTAAAAAGGAAAGCCAATCCCCCTTCCCTTTTTAGAGAGACATGTGGAAGTGGTCTAGGGTTGCCACATTCAACTCCCTTCTCTTTTTCTCTCACATGGTTAAAAGGGTTAAAACCCTAATGCAGTTTGCCTCCAATAACCCTAATTTATCTCTGAAAAAGAAGAAGGAACGCGATTATTTTCATCTTCTTGATCTTTGTCTTTCTCTCGTCTCTTCTCTATGTATGCGGATCTTGATTTCGATTATTTTCTTTTAAGAAATAATACATTGGCGTCTTGACTCAAGAATCTTGTTGTAATTGCACTCCCTATTAATGGAGATCATTTGATTCAAACAAAAGTAATATTCTTATAAGAACCGGTTTTCTCCATGTGGGAATTCACATTGATCTTCGAGTGGTTTTGTAACAACCTCAAACTCGGACTTGAATATCATCCAAATGCACCATAGATTTGGATCATGACATTAACACGTGATCCATATTCCATATCATATAATGCCATAAATTCATATTATAGTCTCATGGTCCATTACAATCAAGAATATATAGAAGCATAAAAGCCATTCTCTTATGCCTTACCTTAGACATTTCAACATTAAACCATAACTCTTGATTCATTTCCTTTACCTTTAACAAAAACATATTTCAATTCATAACAAATATTCATAAGCAATTCAGTAGTAATAAAGTGCATCAGATACAATGAATCATTTACTCAATCATAAAGTGACCATAAACATAACACAATAGTGCCCATAATCACATAATATCGTCAACATATAAATCTTTACAATTGTATCTGTTCACTACATTCAAATTCAATGTAATGTACTTATTACATTCATCCAAAGAAAGTTTAACATAAAAGAAAACTCTAAAATCATTCACTCTATAAGCCTATCGTGTACTCAACTATTAACACGATCAACCTATCATCTCATCCAAACCTATGCCAACTGGGGCAAGCTAGATCAGCTCAACAAGATAAATGCAAACCATATCCAAATGATAACAACATCTTTCACCTTCGAAATTAATCACTATATCACTTTTTCACATTCATTTTCATACTTATCAATAATTCACTCACTTATCATTAAGATTCGAATACATTCATATTACATAGTTCGTTTGCTTATAGACTCTATCAATGTCTTATTCATTAGTTTGTATCATTTCTAAGTAGGATTTCAAAGATTCCATTATTGTTCTCCATTGTAGCGACTGAATGAGAGGTCTCAAAACTTTATTCAATAAGGTTCAATAGGTTCAAATGAAGGAAAGATATGAGCCAAGTCAACATTAATAACTTTCATTGTTGCAACCAGTGGTAGGTTTCAAAGCAATAATCAAAGGAGTTCAATGAGTCAATGTGTTCAAAACAGTATTCAAAGAGGTTTAAAGAGTTAAATACCATAAATGGTTCAATCTTCATTATTTAGACTTAATGAGAAGTCTCAAAATGATGTTAAGAGGTTCAATGATTCAAAGTTCAATAAAGTTTTACCCTTTTTTGACCCAGGGTTAGGTCCATTCTTTGTTAGACCTAATGTTAAGTCCCTCATTGTTTAGACCCAATGTTAAGTTCCTTATTTAGACCTGATGATGTTAGGATCCGATCGATCCAAACATCTTTAGATGAGCACACAATAGTCATTAGTTCTGATAGACTTGCAAGAGAAAATAAAAAATGCTTACCAGTGCCAGCCAAGTGTTCTCCGATGATCAAGTTAGTGAGGAGTAGCACAAGGGAAGGGGATTTTTGTTAAGAATTTCTTCTTACCATTTCCTAGGTATAGACCTGGTTTTATAGTGCTTGTTGCTCGTGGCATTTTAGATCTTTAATCCCATGACTCCTACTCCAGTGATGCTTGGGGGTGGGATTCCTGGGATTTGATCCTATTGGGATCCTTTCCCTATAGTTATGCCCTTATTCTAGAGATTGCATCCTATGTTTAAGTTTGTATTAAGGATCGAGTGCTCGCTCCTCATAATATTCCCGAAGCATATCTACGATGACTTACGTGTAACAATTTCTCTGCTTGGATATGTTTTGAGACCGGGTTCTCCTTAAAAGCACAAATGTCATTTTTTTAGTTGGACCCGGTTGGGGGAGGGTTGATCAGCTCTGGGTTTTATACCCATCAGTTTCCCCCTAATTCTTGAGGCCTAGTTCTATGGAGGTTGAGGGAATTCAAATTAATTCATATTCTCGACCTTTGGGTTTTTGGAGATTAATTTGAATTTTGGCAGTAGTCGTTTTGGAAATCATGATAGATGCTTAGGGAACTGAAATGTCGTAATTACTGTCATCTCATTTGCATGCATAGGGTCATGTCTTTATGTAACGTGTCTTCACCTATCCCGTATGCACGTGTAGGGCCATGTGGAAGACTTAGATCAGGGCCATCCCCATCAGACGGTCGAGTTCGAGTTTGCCTTTCTATAAGTTGCCTAAAACTTTTAAGATTTTCTTTATTTTCGCTCGTTTATGCGCTTTCTCCTGCATTTCTTTCCTACATTTCCGGTCATGTTCCTTAGCTCTAGTTAGGCGTTTTCCGTCCTCAGCATCTCTCCCTAGCATTGTTCCTTGGTAAACTTTTTAGTATGCTTGTTTCCTTTCCTTTTTTCCATATGTTCTTTACAGTAGAGTGTTTTAGATTTTAAGTTCTAGGACTTGAGTTTTTCCATTTTCCTCTTCCATTTCATTGGTCTTTTTTTTCACACTAGACAGCGTTAGAGTTCCTCTTGGTTTTCATCTTGTTCAGCTCTATGGCTTTTTACGAACCCGGAGGCATTTTTTGGATTTAAGCCTTTTCTGTGGTGAACTTTCTTTCTTAGACTTCATTTTCACGAGCTTTTGTCTTTCCTTGCCCCCTTGGTCGATGTCATTTTCACTCTTGATCGAATGGATTTGTGCACTCATTTTGAGTCTTTGGGCTCGGATGCTACCCTCAATTTGGACTTAAGCAGTCCTGATGAGGACATTGTCCAACCCGATGATCCTGGCCAGGCATCAGAGTCTTCTCAATTTTCTTGCCCCAAGCCTTCCAAGGTTGGGGGCTTTTCTTCTACCCTTAAGAGGAAGGTCCTCATGAATTTTAGAAAACTGTACGACATTCCTGAGGATGTGGTACTGCGTCTTCCCTGGGCACAAGAGTGAGCGTGCACCATCAGGGATGTGGAGATCTATCTCTACAAGAAGCCTCTGGTGAGTGGCCTTCATTTCTCGATCACCCTTTTTATTAGGGACCTACTTAGCTATGTTAGGATTGCTTCGGCTCAACTCATGCCAAGTTCATAGAGGATCATGATCGAGTTCATGGTCCTTTGGGCGGCTTGCAATGGTATGGTGGTCAAGACTAGTTGATTGTCCAAGAGTTTCTTTTTTGCTACCAACTAGTCGAGAAAGAATTGGGCCGGTGGTTTTTCACTTCTCGGGGCAGTTACTGGAATCTAATCACTAGTCTTCCCACTTCCCACAAAGGGTGGTAGATGAGGTTTTTCTTCCTCTCGGGAAACAACTAGGAATCCTATGCATGGGATAAAAAAGTTGAGAAGGTGGTTCACTTTAGTTGTGTTTAGGGCATTCTTGACTCGGGTGAGATTTTCCCCTCTTTCTTTTATCTTTAACATTTTTTTCTTTCAAAGTTCATCTCTTACCCATCCTTTTGTGTTGCCTCTCAATTCTAACTGGGCCGGTGCTGCCTAAGACATTTTTTAACCGGGTACTTCAAGCTATTTCATACCCGATGCACAACTATTCATCCCTAGTGACTCCTGAGGCCTTGGTGTCTTTCCCCTTTCAACCTAGGTCCGTGGAGGACATAGCTTTTGCGGTTTGGGGGAATTTTGTGCGATTTGTCTCAAGGAGGGCATGACCGAGGGTATTATTTATAGGTTTCTCTCCCTTCTTTTCCTTCTCTCTTTTCTTATTTCTTTTTTTTAACCTTATCTACTTTTTGTAGAAATGGTGAAAGCAGGTTTGAAAGAAATTTTGAAGAGGGCCAAGGATGCTCAACTTGCGGCCATGACCACATTGGGGGGCCCGACCGTCATGGAAGGTTCATCTGGAGCAGAGAGCTCGGTGCACGATGACTTGCCATCCACTCCAAAATGGTAGAAGACCGAGGCCCAGCTCAGGGAAAAATCAGGGACAGTTCGTCCTCTCTTTTAACTCCGTCTGAGGGGGTTCGAGAATCAACAACTATGCTTGAGGGCCAGACCCTGACGTCTGGGTTTGTTCAATCTTTGTAGGCCTTGATTTCCCTGATCATGAGGAGGTTGAGATCGCTGGGAATATACTCGCATCCTGAGCTGAGACTTCCCTCCCTTGGACGGATAAGGGGAAGGATCTCATCATGAAGACTTTCTTGAATAACCCTAACCCTAACTATGCCACCAAGAAGCTAACCAAAGTCGTTCCTAGGGGGGATATAGGACTTTGATGAAGTTTGTGCTAGGCGCGATCTACAGACTTATGATCGACCTTGCCGAGGTAAGTGATTTTTGTGTTGATATCTTATTCCTTTTCCCGTAAAGGTTTTAACCCTCCTCTCTCCCTCCCCTTCATTTTTATGTTTGTAGATGGTGGCACTCATTCTGGCTAGCTCTACATTCCACAAGAATGCCAAGTACAACATCAAGGCATTGAAGAAAAAGGTGGGGAATCTGCGAGCTATGAATGCGAGATTCGAGGCTTAGCTAGCTGACTCAACTAAGGAGTCGAAACCTTAGGCCAGCCTTATGCAAGCCCATGAGGAGAAGGAGACCATGGTCATGCAACTTCAGGCAGCTGAGGAGGAGAAAGAAACCCTAATCCTAAAGGTGGGCAAGGCTAAAGGGCGAGTTGCCCTGGCGAAGGAGGCTACAACACAAGAGAAGACCGTTGCCAAGGCCATGTTAGCAGAGAAGTTGGAATAGGAAAGCGAAACTGCCTTAGAGTATCTTATTACCTTCGGCCACCTTGGGCTAGTTGTCCCCTAAGGGTTTAGAGCCTTTTATGACCCTTGTTCACCTTCGGCCAGTCATCCTCCTAAGGGGTTTAGAGTCTTTTATTACCCTTGACCACCTTAGGTCAGTCGTCCCCCTTAGGGGTTTAGAGTCTTTTATGACCCTCGGCTATCATGGGCCAGTCGTCCCCCTTAGAGGTTTAGAGTTTTTTATGATCCCCAGCCACCTTGGACCAGTCATTTCCCTAAGGGGTTTAGAGTTTTTTATGACCCTCGGCCATCTTGGACTAGTAGTCCCGCTTAGAGGTTTAGAGCCTTTTATGACCCAAGGTGGCCACCTTGGGCCAGTCCTCTCCCTGAGGGGTTTAAAGTCTTTGATGAACCTTGGCCACCTTAGGATAGTTGTAGCTTAGAAGAAATGAGATATGAATAAGGGAGTTTGTTTTTATTGATGCCGATTTACAATCATGCATAATACTTCTTTAGGTGCTCAACGTTCCAGGGTTGAGGTAATTACTTTCCTTCTAAATCTTCCAAGTACTACGCTCCCAATCTATTAAACTTTATGACTTAGTAGAGGCCTTCCCAGTTTAGCCCGAGTTTCCTATTTGAAGTATCTTTGGTGGCTAGGGTAATCTCACAGAGGACTAGGTTGCCTTCCTTGAACTTTCTATCCTTGACCTTTTTATTATAGTATTTGGCCATGAGGTTTTGATGGGCAACCATTCAGACAGCTTCTTTGTGCCTTTTTTCTTCAAGCATGTCAAGATTTAGATGGAGGCTCTTGTCATTCTACTCGGTATTCATCCCTGTGGTTTAGTAGTTGGTGAGGACCATTTCCACCAGGGTAATTGCCTCGCAACCAAAAGCCAATAGAAAGGGGGTCTCTCTTGTCAGAGTCCTAGCCATGGTTCAGTAGGCCCACAGGGCCCTTGCTAGTTCCTCGGGTCATCCATCCTTGTGAGCCTCTAGCAAGGTCTTTATGATTTTTAACAAGGTCCGGTTGGTGACCTCTACTTGCCCGTTTTCTTAAGGATGCCTTAGGGAAGTGAAATGGTTCTTGATTCTGAAACCTAAGGAAAATTCCTTGAACCTTGGGTTATCGAATTGCTTTTTGTTGTTCAAGATCAAAACTGCTGGGACCCTAAACTAACAGATTATAGACTTCTAAACAAAGCTACTAACATTTTTGTCTTGGTTATCCAGGTCATAGGTTCGGCCTCTACCCACTTGGTGAAGTAGTCAATTACCACGATGATAAATCTAACCTGCCTTTTTCCCTTAGTGAGAGGCCCGACTATGTCTATCCCCACTATGCGAATGACCATGGTCCTCGAATGGGACTCAATTCCTCTAGCAGTTGTTTGAGTATGTTAGAGAACTTCTGGTAATGGTCCCATTTCTGTACGAGCTTCGTAGTATCATCCTGCATTGTCGGCCAATAATACCCAGTCCAAATGAGCCACTATACCACAAATCCCTTTTATGAACCTCTCGCATGGAATATTTCAATTTAGGAGGTGTCAGACATCGTAGATATGGCAAGGTAAAGCTCTTCTTGTAGAGCATTCTATTTAATCAGGTGTATTGGGAAGCTCACAATTTTAGCCTTCTAGCCTCTGCATGATTGTTAGGAAGCCTCCCTTCCTCGAGGTAGTCCACTATGGGAGTCATCTAGGATGCTCCTTCCTTGATCACCCCAACCCCCTTGGTGGTTGGGTTTTGTATGCTTGGTTTCAGAAGGTGCTCGATCATTGTAGCCCTATTGTCCTCAAGAGTTGAGGCTAGTCGAGATAATCTGTTGACCTAGTCATTTTTCTCTCGGGCTACATGCTCAATGGTGAACACCTTGAATCCCATTGCTAGTGTCTTAACCACCTTAAGGTATTCTTCCATTCAGTCTCTCCAGCCTTATACTCCTTAAAAAGTTATTCAATCGTGAGTTTAGAGTCACTCCTCACAATTACTCATTCGGTGCTGAGTTCCTTAGCTATCCTAAGGTTTCTCACCAATGCTTCATATTTTGCATTGCTATTTGTTGCTTTAAAATAGAATATAATGGCATATTCTAGCTAAGTTCCTTCTAGGGTTGTGAGTATGATTCCTGCTCCACTGGCCTAGCTCGTGGCTGAACTGTTAATGTTGAGTACCTAATAGACCTTGCCTAAGGAGATAGGTTCCTTTGGAATTTCTATGTCTGCCATAGTGGTTAGTTATGCTACAAAATCTACCACTACCTAACCTTTCACTGCTCCCCTAGGTTTATAATCAATGTCAAATTCTCTAAGCTCAACTTACCACTTGAAAAGTTGACTAGAATTGTTTGGCAGTTGCAGGGTAGCCTTCAATGGTTAGTCTATCAGAATAGTAATGCTGTGGGGCTGAAAGTAAGGTTGCAGCTTCCCAGTGTTGGTGACTATGGTGAACATCATTTTCTTTATTTTAGGGTAGTTCTTCTCTACCCCATTCAGGGCTTGATTGACCTAATACACAGGATTTTGCACTCCATCATCCTCTTTGACTAACGCCGAGCTTACTGCCGAGTCCATAACCACCACGTATAAGAATAGGGGGTTCTTTGGTTGTTGTGCATCATAGTAGGGATAGATTAGCGTGGTGCTCCTTAAGCTTTTGGAATGCCACCTTGCACTCCTTTGTCAGTTCGAACACCTTGCGAAGCAAATGAAGGAAAGGGAGACACTTGTCGGTTAACTTGGAGATGAATCGGTCCAAGGCTACTATCCTCCTGGCTAGCCTCTGAACCTCCTTTGTATTGTGCAAGGATCCCATATCGAGGATGGCTTTCACTTTTTCTGGGTTAGCAACGATCTTTCTTTGTAAAACCATAAACCCTAGGAATTTCCTGGCCGAGACCCTAAATGTGTATTTTGATGGATTAAGTTTCATGTGACATCTCCTCAGGACCTTGAAAGTTTCTTCAAGGTCTTTGAAATGCTTGTTAGTCTTTGGGCTCTTACTCTGCATATTGTCGACGTACACCTCCATGTTCCTTCCAATCTGCCCTTTGAACATCGCGTTGACTAGCCTCTGATATGTGGCCCCTACATTTTCAATCCAAATGACATTACCCGATAATAGTACAACCCTTAATCAATGACAAAAGATGTTTTTTCTTGATTGGTTTTATACATTCAAATCTGACTATACCCCTAGAAAGTATCTATAAAGCTAAGTAGTTCATGTTTGGAGGTAGAGTTGACCAAGGTGTCGATTCGTGGCAAGGGGAAGCTATTCTTTGGGCATGCTTTATTCAAGTTGGTGAAGTCTACACACATCCTTCACTTTCCATTATCTTTCTTGATGAGTACCACATTCGACAACCACTCAGGGTAGTGTACTTCTCAAATCAATCTGGCTTGTTAAAACTTATCTACCTTCGTAGCAATAACTAAGTTACGATCAGGGGCGATACTCCTTTTTTGTTATACTTCTCAAATGCATCTGGCCAGTTTGACTTTCAATTTATGCACCATGATATCTGGACTTATTCCGAGCATATTGTCATGGGTCCACTCAAAGACATCTTTATTCATAACCAGCAGGGCCAATAACTAATCTCAGCCGTCGTTTGTGAATGTATTGCCGACTTTGATGACCCAGTCAGGGTTAGCTACATTAAAGTTGAGCTTGAGTAGGTCTTTTATAGGTTTTGCCATTGGGGTTTTCCTTTTTCTCTTACTTCTCTTTCTTTGATGATGAACGCTTCTTTTTGTTGTCTGTTTGCCAGTGAGGCATTATAACACTCTAGGGCAACAGTTTGGTCACCCTTAACTTCTTTTATCCTATGGTCAGTGGGGAACCTCATCATTAGGTGATATGTGGAGGTGATGTTTTCATATAATTAAGAGACGACCTTTTAAGGATAACATTGTAGCCCAAAGGGTAGTTCTCTACAAGGAAATCAACCCCTTTGGTGATCTGCTTCGTTCTGACACCCATGGTTATAGGTAGATTCATAAACTCTAAGGGGAACAACTTATCCTCGGTGAAGCCGATGAGTGGATACCTTATTGGATTAAGATTTTCCTCAGTTATCCCCATCTGCTTAAAAACTGATAAGTATAGGATGTCAACAAAACTCCCATTGTTGATCAGCACCCTCCAGGTTTGTATCTTGCAATTATGATGGTGATGTTGAACACATCATTGTGAGGATGTTGCAATTGGGAGGAATCCTCCTTCGTGAAGGTGATAGGAGGATCCATCCTTTAAGCTTGCTTGGTCAGTCTTGTGAGCATATAGATGATGGACTCTTCGAGCATGGGTTTTTCTAGCCTAGGTCGAGTCTCCTTTGCTAGCAGATCTTTTGGTGATGACTCGAATCCCCCCAAAGGTTGGGTTTCGTTTGTCTCCTTGCTCTCTGAGTGAGACGACTCCTGGTCTCTTCCCCTTATTTGCCTCGTCATGATAAAGTGCCATAATCTACACTACTAGATCAAGTGAGATATACTCTTGAAGGCTAAAGCATTCATCAATGTTGTGACCGTGGTCTCGGTGAAATCTGTAGTACTTATCTTTTACCCACCTAGCGGGTGGAGATTTCAATTTCCTAGGGCATTTGAGGGTGGAGTCATCAAAGTTCTATGAGGACTCATTCGAGTAGTGCATTGAATAACATGTATCTAGAAAATTGGGATGAGAGTATGCTCATTCTCGAATCTAGATGTTGTGTTGAATCCTTACACTCACACCCTTGATCTGTTCTAGGAGGTCTTTCTACTCTCTTTCTCTTCTCTTTGTCCATCTGGGGTTCTCTTTCTTTGCCCCTCTGTGCGCTCATTACATCTTCTCCATTCATGTGTTTTTATGCATTAACCACTAGTTCCTCTAAACTACTCGGGGGCAATTTTGACAATGAGAATATGAATTTTGAGGGCTGCAGCCTTCCCATGAGGGCGGTGACTACGACCTTCTTGTCAACGTCATCCACTTATAAGCCTTCCTTATTGAACTAGGTGAAGTAATCTTTCAGTGATTCTCCACACTCCTATTTGATGTTTAGAAGATGAGTTACAGGCTTCCTGCTTCTTTGTTCATTGCTTGCATGACATCCCTTAGTTGATGATGAACCTCTTTTAGCTGCTCCCCTAGTGGGGTGTTGTGGGGGCTGTGACCGTCTTATTGGTTCTAGAAGCTAAGTTCACTATTCGAAGGTCTTTTTGACAAATTGACTTCATTTTATCTTATCCATCCTTCTTGCGGATTTTTAGGTGGCTAGGGGCCTTGCTCTATTGTCCCTCCTGGTGCTCTTACTCATTCTAGGCGAAAAGCCTCTAAAGAATCTATTGATTCTATCAGATGATCTCTTGCATGAATTGCATGAGTTCTTGAACCTGTTGTTCGAGATTAGATCTGCCTAATTCTCCTTCTGGCTGATCTTGCCTATCATTGTTTGTTGTGTTGTTCCACAAAGGGTTGTTCTCCTGGCATCCATAGATCTGGTCTCCACTATGTGCTCTTAGTTTGAAGGGATTGTATTAGCCTCTCTTCCCATAGACGGTACCAAGTAATAATGTTGGGATCTGATTGATCCGAACGACTTTAGATGAGCACACAATGGTCCCTAATTTTGATGGACTTGTAAGAGAAAACAGGAGAGGAACATCAACCGATGTTGGCCGGGTGTTCTTTAACTATCAAGTCAGTGAGCAGTCATATAAGGGAAGGGGATTTTTGTAAAGAATTTCTTCTTACCTTTTCTTGGGTATGGACCTGGTTTTATAGTGCTCGTCACCAGTGGCATCCTGGATCTTCAATCCCGTAACTCCTATTCTAGCGATGCTTGGGGGTGGGATTCCCCAGATTTGATCAAGTCAGGATCCTTGCCCTATAGTTATGCCCTTATCCCTAGGATTACATCCTATGTTTGAGGCTGTATTCATGGTTGAGTGCCTGTGCCTCAGGATAATCCTGAAGTATCTTTATGATGACTTATGCATGATGATTTCTTTGCTTAGATATGTTTTGAGATCGAGTTCTCCTCAGATGCACAAATGACATATCTTTGGTGAGACCCGGTTGAGGGAGGGCTGATCAGTTCGGGGTTTTATACCCATTAAGACCCAAGCTTAAATCATCAAAAATAGAATTCTACCATATTTAGACCCAGGGGGATTAGGTCCCTTCCTTACTTAGACCCAAGGTTAAGTCCCTTCCTTGTTTAGACCTAAGGTTAAGTCATCAATATAGAATTTTATCAAATGTTCAATAATTCAATAAGGCCTAAAAAGGGTTCAATAGTTCAACGATTTAATGACATTTCAAGGTTCAATACACAATTAAGACATATCAATTGATATCAATAGTTAATAAAGAGGCTCTCATGACATATGAAAGAAGGCTTCATGTGTCAATAAGTTTCAATCATAATGTGTTCATATTTCGTATTCAATTTTTCATAACTCATTCATATAAATTACATATGATTAATACATCAAGTAGTTTTTAATAATTCATAGTTCTTATGATCTTTCATATCATGAGATCTTTGATTTGTTAAAAGAATCAAAATTACTAATCATTGGTTCATATTTCATAATCCACTATTTGGATGCACAACTATTCAAAAATCTCCATCAACCCCATCTTTTTGCTCTCTACCTAGTGGGTGGCCTTGAGATTTTATGATCCACTATCAAAGACTCCCAAGTCTTGGGCACTGAAGCTTTGCATTTGTCATGCTTGGGCTTCTATAAAGCCTTTAATTCCTCGATAATCACTGTAAACATTCTATGGTCACTCTTTTGTCAGCTTTTTAATGCAGTTTACCCACTATGAAGATCACTCAAGGAACAAAACTAGTAATTTTTTTAACTCTTTCCGTAAGCTTACATGAGCTAGATTTTCCACTAAGGGCATTATGGGTACTTGGTGTGTTAAAAAAAATTCCTCACGGTTGCTTGAGGGAGGAGGGCATTTTAGTTATTTGAATAAACCTAAAGCATAGCTAACATGAGCTGATTTTCCATTCAAGTGCATTTTGGTCAATTAATAAAATAACAAAGGGCATTTTGGGTATTTTGTGTGTTGATCAAATTCTTCATATTGCTTGAGGCAGGAGAGGATTTTAGTCATTTGAATAGACCTACAACATATAGCTAACATGAGCTAGATTTTTCACTCATGGGAATTTCGATCAATTAATAAACTAACATAGAGAATTTTGGGTACATTGTGTGTTCAAAAACTCCTTATAATTGCTTGAGGGAGGAGGGCGTTTTAGTAAGTTGATGTAACACCAAATTTCGAGCTGTACAAAGCGAAATTCGTTGAACAAATTACCTAGTCATTTAAGAGGGTAGTTTATTATTTTATAAGTGGGGACTAAGACTCCAAGTCTGATAGACTTGTTAATTACAACCATTTAATGGAGCCAACCTCTAATTAACTTTAAGTTTTTCGGCTTGTATTATGAAATAAAGTTGTAGAAACGTAAAGAAGGAGTAGAAGAGAAGATGATATTCTTTTACAAATATATGTGATTACACTTGTTCATACACCAACAAGTTTACCTATCCATAACTTGATTCATCCTTAAAATTCCTATGATATCTTCCTTGGAGAGATTGCAAAGGTATAATGGACGTGCTCCCTACTCTTTTGGAAGAGAGGTAACTTACAGACCTTTAAGGAATGGGTGTAGTTTACTTCATGGTGAATCTTCAGAGCTTTTCTAACTTCTAGAACTCTTTTGTTCTCTATCTATGTATCTCTCTATGTGTATATCTCCCTCTCATGCTGATCTTTGTTAAGGAGAAACTCTATCTCTTCCATAGCGTCTTTGTTGGAATGGGATTCTTCAAATCTTTATCCAAAAAATATAAGTAATTCTTCTATGCGAGAATCTGCTTTTTTCCATCTTTTGGGTAGTTAAGAAATTTATAAGAGTCATGGCTATCCAAAATAACCACCCTAGGAAGATATAGGTTCGAATTTCAGTTTCTGGTTTCCACAATGCCTGAATGTGAACAGTTTATTCATGCACACTTTTGGGGCAAAAGTGAATACCTAAAATCCTTTGATTTTGGGCTAATGAGACTCTGACTTTCCATTTGCTAACCAAAGTGTGGCAAGTGTCATATTACTTTTACATTTGTGCACACTTTTGGGTTTTTACAGTCACCCCCTCGAAAAATGCATTTTGAATGGTATAAGGAGACGATGTATTTTTTGAGACAAAAAAAAGGGCTTAAGTTGCTTTAGTCGATATTCTTTCTTTATTAGTTCTTGAGACTTTTCAAATTCCCTATATTTTGAAAAACATACCATTCCACATGTATATAAGTTTTCCTTCTTCTTCCTCAGCTCATATTTTTAGAGCTCGTTTAGTA
>JAOXJP010035312.1:0-16643 GCA_025762735.1 Platanus orientalis
ATTTATGCCTAAAAGAACACACATAAGTACAACTTTCAACTCTCAACTCTTACAAAGTCGACCATATTTGACTCTCAAAAATGCCAAAGATTAAGCGGATTTGACCCTTATAAAGTCAGTCCATTTCAACCTTTACAATGTCAATTACATGTGGCTTGCATAATGACCATTGCATATATATATATTTGACTCTCATAATGTCAATCATACTCGACTCCCATAATGTCGACTACATATCAACTTCCATAATGACAACCATATTCAGCCTTCATGACCCCAATCATATGCGACTCTTACAATGTCGGTTACTTTCGACTCTTATACGTTAGTCACATTTGACTCTTATAAAGTCAATTCTGCTTGGCTCTTACAATGTTGAGTAATGAAAATAAAAAAGAAGCAATGATAAGGAAAAGACAAGAGAATAAATGATAAAGTTCTATCTTTTCTTTCATTAACAATTTTTTTTACATTTTCCTCCAACATATCATTTTGGGAAGGTGGAAAGGAGACCTTTAAATAAATTTTCTTCTATGGTTAGGGAGGACCGAATTTGATCACCTTGCCTGATGAACTCTTCACGAAGATGATCTATGGTAGAGGAAACTAAAGAAATCCTTAACTTTAGAGCACTCCCTTTTGTTGCTTTTGAGCTTGCACCTTCATAAGTTCCTCTTAGGCACTGGCTAAGTCATTATCAATGCTAGTCACCGAATTGCAGACTTAGTCTAGTTTTCCCATCAAGGTCTTCCTCTCAGCCTCTACAGCGTCTAGGTTAGCTTGGGCCTCAGTATTACTTTCAACATCTGCAAGATCTAATGCTAGTGTTGATTGCCTAACCAAAGACGCAAAGTACATTTCCACCTCTCGTCAAAATCCATCATTACGAATGTGGGTCTCTACATCTTCAGCAAGGGCTAACAACACCTCATCTCGTGTACTTGTAAGGTCAGGTAATGAAGGTGTTAAGGTTTCCATCAGCTCAAGCATCTCTTGACGGATTATGCACACTGGGGCAATCTTAGAAGAATGTTTAACGACACTATCAATTCTCACGATCTCGTCTACATAAGTAAAAGAGAAGTGTTAGCAAGGGTGTATGAGAATGCATCTCATAACAAGGAGGAAAGCTGACCATGACCCATGGAAGGAATCTCTAAAGAATCTCATCTCACAAGAAGCATCTCTTCAACAGTTATATTGAAGACAAAAGAAGAATTCAGCACATGAGAACACATAAATGAATAGCATGAATAATGAAGAGAGGGATGACATATATATACTTTTCTCAAGAACTATTTCATCCTGAGGATAATCCTTGTCTACTATCATTGATTCAGGAGGATTCGGGTCAGCTATTAGCTCCTCTTGAGCCAGGTCCCCTTCCCGAGTTGTCTCTGTGATCGGTTCTTTATTGACTGCAATGTTACCCTCCTCAACGAGTAAAGTGGATGAAGCAGCAAGGGCATCATTAGTGGATGTGACCGTAGGCTCGCTAACTCTACCAATAACCTTGTCTTGGGAGTCAATAGCCTCATTACCCTCCTCAACGGGTAAAGTGGATGAAGCAGCAAGGGCATCATTAGTGGATGTGATCGTAGGCTCGCTAACTCTACCAATAACCTTATCTTGGGAGTCAATAGCCTCAGGAGGGTCATGCATGTCAGACATCCTTGCATTAGCAGAGTTAGAAAGATCACCACAATAAGAACTTCCTCATTGGCATCTTGGGTTGTCTGACCACTTGCCTCGGTAGTTGTTGCAAATGATTCATCAGGACCCTCACCAATGTGCCTTGATTCATTGGCTAACGGAATTCTTTCTCCAGAGCCATCGGTCCATCTTTGGTTGTCCTTCTTAGAGTCCTCATAATCTACCAGGTCCTTCATCTTGGATGTGACCATGTCCTGTAGATTGTCAGAAAGAACTTGAAGGCCCATAAACCCCTCAAAGTCTTACAAGGAGTTCATATCTACTCCCTCAAAATTCATGCCCAACACTAATTCAACTAGGTCTCGTTGTTCCTTAAGAGTGATGATAGGATGGGCCTTATCTACCTATTTGGTCACCAAATCTGGCCTTAAGACACAATGCTCCTATGTTTCGGTCACCTGAGGATGGCTCTCATCAATGGGTGGTCTTTACACTTCATAAGGTGTTGGCTCTGCTAACTCTTCTATGAAGACCTATTGACAAATAACCATGTGGATAAAGGAATTCAAAATGGTAAAACGAGATACACTAAAGTCATAAGTATACCTAAACACGCTGTCTAGAAGGTATTAGTGAAGAAGGATTCCACGGCTCTTGCTTGAAAGAAGCACGAGAAGATCCACCAACCTCTCGAACACTTAAAGAAGCCCCATCCTCAACAACATTTAAGGGCTCATTGTTATCAATTACACATTTCCCTTTGAAAGGGACATAGGGTTCTTGTCTAGCCGTCTCACACGATGCAATTAAGGCTTGTTGGACCTAAGCTGCCACTTCTTCTTCATTGCTGGGTTCACCACCAAAATGGGTAGGCTGATCAGTGGCAATGGAGCACTCAATCACAAAATGAAATGTCTCATCCTCTCCTTAAGCGCTTCTCCACAGTCCCATGAGCAGACTCAAATGTCATGAAGGGTAGACTCCTCCCTGTAGCTGCCAACTCCTTCTTGATGTTTTCTATAAAACTAGGAAGCGAGTCAAGGGTCACTGAAGAGATGACCTGGTCGGAAGGAATATATGCTTGAAGCTCCCTCATAATACCAGTCACCTTCTTAAAGACATAGTCCAGGAAGTGACATTCCAAGTCATACCCATTCATGGTGATAACCAATCCATGCACAGTTGCCCCAAGACCTCCAACTCTCTTTGAATCACGCTGCAAACTCTAAAGAACTGGTGATGGGAGGCATAACGTTGAATACTTGACGACCGTCTTGGTCATCTAGGTGCTTTGGGCCTAACAGGAGTAGTATCTCGGTCTATAGGACCCTTTGGTGCAACCCTCCTCTTAATGAAAATACAAGAGGGACGATTGAAAGGCTACACTAGGCCTTGCTCCTGCATTACTGGCAAAATGTTAGCTAACTGCCTCCGCTCCTCGGGAGTTCTACCCCGTAATACAAACTCTTTAACAGAAAAGACTTCACGTTGTTTTTCCCCTGTTGTTGTATGTTAAGGCTCTTTGATGTGATAACCCCCAATATCTTCAAAATCATCTTCATGGATGGGAGACATCTGTTCAGGCTCTCTTGCCCGGTTAAGAGATGGGATGCGTTGAAGTTTTCTCCCACGAGATTTTTTTTTGCACCTTTTTTCCTCTTCGATTTATGCAGTTGCTCTTCCTCTTTTTCCTTTTCTTTAGTGGCCGAGGGAGATGGTGGAATTGACTCCGTATCTTCTTGATGGCCCTTTAGCCACTTATTGGATCTTTTAGGCTATTGGACGACCAATTTTTTTGGGTTGAGGCTTTATTCCGGAACTTTTTAGCCATTATTACGGTACCTTGACTATCATAAAAAATAACATAAGAGTTGTCCCCATCCTCATTATATCTTACAACATAAGAGAATAAGTCATACTACCACTTGACATTACGATAATCAAATTGAAGGTTATCTTGCTCAGCCATCTCTTCCGGTATAATTGCCTGGCTTCCTGTGCTGGACCTCACAAAGAACAGATAGGCCTCTTGAATCATCTCCAGGGTGGTTGCCTTACCCACTATTTTTATACCGGTAGGAAGACAGATAAGTCCCTAGAAACAAGCTTCCTGTGTTGGACCTCACAAAGAACAGATAGGCCTCTTGAATCCTCTACAGGGTGGTTGCCTTACCCACTATTTTTTATACCGGTAGGAAGACAGATAAGTCCCTGAAAACAAGAGAACTGACGAGCAAATCTGTGAGGGTTGTAGGCCTCTACATGAAAATGGTTGTCCCTTCTCCATGCTAGTTCAACATTCTTGAGAGAGTAGAAGTACGCCCAAACTTCCCTTGATAATGACCCGTCATCTACTAAGGCCTGATTGCTGAAATAAGTGATCCGGAATGAGAATGAGCTTCTGAGTGAAACAAAATAATACAACATGACATAACACCATCTTTACTCGTTGATTTTTCAAGGTGTTAATGTATGCGATACTGCGAAGATCCTTCTCCTTTCTCTAGTAAATGGAAGGGAAGTGGAGCTCCAACCATGTACATAAGTATTGAAGGGGAAGATACACCAACTTCTTCCCAATTCAACCTTCTTGGAGATTTACCTCTATGATGTCTTACAAGCCGCTATATAAGCAGTAAAGACTAGGGACCGTTAGGTTCATGAGAATCCCATCAATGAGGTTAGCAGCAGCAAGGAATACACCAGGATAAATACGCTCACCCATGTTGCTTGGGAGAGCCCACCCACTCAAAAAAATTGTATATATCCCAGCCAAGAATGCAAGGCAATCAAGGTCGACACTTCGTTGAATGTTGTTCTTAGTCCACAGTAAAGGTTTACCCCTAGCAGTCATGCCCAAAGGACCTTGGCAAATGTGACAAAGCCAGTTGCGATACGAGATTTTTATGTCGTTAAACTCAGAAAATATCCGGAACAACCTTCAACATGTGGTAGAAAGCATCTCTAAGTGAGCATTAAAGGGGATATACCCTTTTATCAGTTTTCCCTCAAAAGGAAAATGGCTTGCACTAATGAATTCCTATAGCGAGATCCCAGATCACCATATTAACATAAAAAGGTGTTGGTGTCAGGGCACCACCTTGAGATCACTTCCGCTACCATTGCGTGATGTTTATCGAAACTACCGATAGAATTGCGCAATGCCTTAGCCATCCTAATGGCATCTATCTCTGTGCAATAGTTGTCAAGGTAGTGTTCGATGAGAGCTTCCCATTTCCTTCCTCCTACTGAAAAGGAAGAAGATCCTTTATCGAGTCGGCCAACCCATGCCGCTTCTCCCAAGTGAATCTTTCCAATTAGACTCCTAAAATCATTAGTGGTTGAGTCTTTAAGGGTCTCCCATTCCTCAATAGAGGGAAGTAGTGTGTCACGGATTGAATTGTCTCAGTGAGCACGTTTGTCTAGGTGATACCAACTCTTGTAGACATGTCTAATATAGTTAGGCGGGCTTGGTACATGATCCGTTATTGGGTCAAGGAATTTTGGGTAAAAAAGGCTTCGGCTACGGACCCATTCATGAGTTTATTGAATTGGAGAAAGAAAGCTTTCACGACACTCACGGTCATATAAAAGTCGTCTCCTAGGAGTCATCACTCTGCAAAGAAAGAAAAAACAGAAATAAAAAATTAAATAAAGAATGTACAAGTATTAACGTAAATGAACACTTTCTTAATGAGACATAAGATTCACATCACGCACATTTATGTGAATTTTGTGGCACGCTTATGGGTGAATGAGAAATGAATCATATATTCATGCCCAACATCTCGATAAACAAGGAGAGCGCAAATGGGAGGCACCTCAACCAGCAAGTAAATGCATGGAGACTATTTCACAACCACTCAAACTAACTTTAAAGTGGTAAATGGTTGTCAAAAACCCAATCCTTGCTTGAGACGAAGACCAGAACTCCTGGATGTGTCTTAGAGTATAAAATAGTCAAAATTGAGTCAAAATCTTCAAAATTCATCCCAAAATGATTGTGTTCTCTAGGTTAAGCTATTCATCCAAATAAAATTAGCATTTAAAGGCCTAAAACTCGTCTAGAATCAAAAGAAGGGTTTTGGGTTCAAGAAAGAGAAGAATTCACACAAAGGGATTTTCCTTGGTTTGAAACACCAAAGAACGGTGTTGGTATGCTCACTAGGACAAAAGGAAGTGTTGGAAGGTTTGAAGTCAGGGATTCAATGCAATAAAGGGTAAGGGTTGAAAGCTCTACACGTTCGATAATGGCGGATTCCAATTTTCATTTTAGAAGACTGATGAAGACAAAGAAAAGCCCTTTTATACCTGCAGGCGTAATTTGGTTAGACCACGATGAATTTGAAAAAATGTGCCTATTAACAGGGGTAAGATAGTCCTTCTATTCGCCAACTACGATGGAAAGGTAACCGAAGAGACGTGCACCGTATGTTATCATTTCTCCTTGAAGAACGTATCTCCGAACAAGAGTGCGTAAATAAGAAAGTAAAATTTCATTCACCCAATTGTTGATGGGAGAGTGAAGATTCTAGTCTTCATTCACCACGATGTTCATGGTGAGTGATAAAAATATTTCTCATTTGCCACCACTCAAACTCAAAGTTTTCCAAGATAGCAGAGAGCAAGGTGGCCATGAGTATGTATCTGATCTCCAAAAGGCTAAAGTTGGTGTATCTTCATGGCTTTTAAGTCTATGAAAATAATCAGACCTAGACTTTATAAAGTATGGATTCTTTGAAGTATACAACATCCAAAGACATTGCTTGGCTTAGAAGAATATGGAAACACTAATGTTTGTTTAAATAGAGTGAACAAATTTGGATGAAGTATGAAGTTTTGAGTGTTCAATTAAAAGCACAGAGAATATAGAGTCACAAAAGAAAGATGGTCCATTCATAAGATTGAAAGAAAAAGGGGGGGCTATAGTTTTCCCATGACATAAAAGAAAGAATAGAAGAAAATAAACATCTTTTATAGCAAAGAAGATCAGATGAAAGCCCTAAGCTTATCTCAGAGTGCTTGAGAAAGAGGAGTTTGTTGTTGAAGGACGGCATCAACATTAGCTCGTTTAACCACATCTTCAGGATGGGTTTCATCACTTCCACTCTCTTGCTTTGTAGTCAAGGCAACTTTGGTCCAAGCAATCAGTTGTTCTTTATGCTCAGCAACACCTTCGCTATCTTCTAGAATGGCATAGTAACCATTCATCTGATTCCAAAGGCATGTGTATTCTACCTTGACATAATGAAAATGCTCCGCCAACTCTGCGCTTGCGAAGCTCACTAGACGAGTTACCTATGTATGGTTCTAATTTAAATCAATTATCTTCTCCTCTAATTCCTTAATGAGGGCTTCCAGATTGGGAGTAGGTTGAGCAAGCCTTAAGGTCTCCTCAGCTTGTGCCATGGCAGTTGAAGAGTTTAAAAGAGATTCTACGGTCCTCCTAATCCCTGCATTCTTGAAGTACATCTCCACATCATCCAGGTAAGATAAGGCTTTAGTCCGAGTACATGGTGATGCAATTATTGTGGGATCCATTTCAGTGAGATCTTGTAAAAGGTGAATAAGAGTTTCACATGACTATCTTGCGTTGATGCGAAAATCCTCCAATTCCTCTTCATTGTAGTCCCATGGTGGTAAGACTTCTTCGTCTTCAAAAGAAATCTCTACGTAATAAAAAGGAAGTCAACATTTAAAATGGCCTAAATAATCTTATCAAAGGCGAATACCTGACGCTAGGGTAGGTTTTGAGACAGGGATAGGCTTGGGCTCTGAAAAAGATTTAGTCTCTGATGACAAATTAGGCTATGGTATAAAGAAAGTGTCCTCGGAATCTGAAGAGTCAATTATAATCGGCACAAGATCACGAAGGTAACCTAATCTTGCTATAGGGCTACGACTTGATCTTATTGTGCGAGTAGGCCTTGGGTTGGTCTAAGACCTGAGTCTCATCTGCTTGGGATGAATATCAGTAGGAGGAGTAGAGGATTCACCCCTGCTTATATTTGAGGACTTTCGTTTGGGTGCCATTACCTGAAAATAATGAAAGAGACAAAATTTCTTCAATATGAAATTTGCCCTATGAATGGAGTGAAAGGTGGGCGAATGAGGATTCACAATCACATTCGCGCACATTAAATGAATGAATCTCAACTCGTGAATGAGAGCAAGGAGAAGTCATTCACAGTTCACTCAAGTAGACAACTCACTGGATGAACTAGGAGGTCACAAAGGAGCTGCTAGAGAGGATAATCATCATGGAAATGAAAGGTGAAATTGTAAACAGAAGAAAGAAAAAGAGAGGTGAAAGGTCTTGGAATCTTGTTTTGAAACCTCTTCAAAACTTATATAAAGACTCTTCTTCTCCATACGAAAGGGAAAAAGAAGAAAAGAAATCAAAATCAAGAAGAAATTATCAGGAGAAAAAGAAATGAGTATCATACCTCAGATGATTGTCCAAAAAGAAAGAAAGAAAAGAGAACGAAGAAGAACTTACGTTTTCAGGAATTGGAAAAAGAAAATTTGGATGTCTTAGGAAACTTTGCTGTGAATGAATTCTGAAGAGATGAGCCAAGGAAGAAGAAAATAGACTAAATACTTGTGGGGGTATATTTGTCAAAATAGAAGGAATTTAAGAAGTCCCAGGAAGAAATAAAGAAAGAATATCGATAAAAATCACTAAATGCCATTATTTTTGCCTCGAAAAATGCATCATCTCGTTGCTACACTTGTAATGCATTTTTCGAGGGGGCAACTGTAGAAACCGAAAAGTGCGCATAAATCTCAATATGATATGACACTCACCATACTCTTGTCGTCGAATGGAAATTAACATCCTCATTTGCCCGTGATAAGAGGATTTCAAGTATCCACTCTTGCCCTAAAAGTGTGTGCGAATGCACTATTCACATTCATGCACTACGGAAACCAGAAACTAAAATTTAGGTTTATCTCTTCCGGAGGTGGTATTTTTGGATAGCCATGACTCTTGTGAGTCTCCTAACTACCCAGAAGATGGAAGAAGGTGGATTCTCACATAAAATTATCACCTAAATCATTGGGGTAAAATTTGAAGAATTTCATTCCAGCAGAAATGATATGGAAGAGATAGAGTTCCTTTTAAACAAGGACTCTTCTCTAAACTCGTTTCTAGTGCCTATAAATACTAGTATGCATGCATGGAGAAGGAGATGCATAGAATATACATAAATACAGAGGAGAAATAGAAAAGGAGAAAGGTTGATAAGTTAAAGAAACTTTGAAGACTTATCACAAGGCAAACTACACATACCCATTGAAGGTCTGTAAGTTACCTCTCTTTTAAAAGAGGAGAGAGTACGTCCATTATACATCTACCATCTCCCTAAGGAAGACATCATAAGAAGCTTAAGGATGATCCAAATCATGGATAGGTAAATCTACCTATGTATAAGCAAGTATAATTATATATATATATATATATATATATATATATATATATAAGAATATCATATTTTCTTCTCCTCTCATTTTTTTATTCCTGCAATTCTATTTCATAATACAAGTCGAGAAACTTAGAGTTAATCAGAGGTTGACTGTGCTGAATGGCTATAATTAACAAGTCTATCAGACTTGGAGTTTTAGTCCCCCACATATAAAATAATAAACAAGCCTGTAAAAAAGACTAGGTAATTTGTCCAACGAATTTCACCTCATTCAAAGGCTCAAAATTTGGTGTTACAACCTGTTGTTCCTCCGTTGATACATGCTCTAGAGATATTGTTTTTTCTTCAACCAATTCACGAATGAAATTGTGACAAATATCTATATGTTTAGTTCTAGAGTGTTGGACCAGATCTCTGGAAATTTGTATTACACTTGAATTGTTGATGAACAGGTTCATCCTAGCTTGAGTCAACTCATAATCCGTAAGCTTCTGCTTCATCCATAGCAGTTACATGCATCTACTCCCTGTAGTGATAGATTTTGCCTCGGCTGTCGATAGAGATGAAATTTTGCTTTTGACAATGCCACAAAACAAGACAATTCCCCACGTAAAAGCATTCACCACTTGTGCTTTTACAGTCATTAACATTGTCGGCCCAATTAGCATCTGAAAAGCCAGCTAAGGTTGATGTGGTATCAAATGGATACCAAAGGTCGAAGTTGATTGTCCCATGGACATATCGAATGGAACTTTTAGCCATAAGAGCAAATGTCTCCTAAAAGTCTTTGTTTCCTCTCTGGGCATATCTGTTGGCTATAAGTCTAGCCTTGTTTCTTATCACGTGCCATGATTGTCATGTTTGTCTCTTAGTCAAGAACCATACATCATTTCTCTTGATTTTGTTGAGCTCATCTTGCATGACATTAATCTAAACTAGATCATTTAGAACCTATTTTACTTTTTTAGGTTCTATCTTAGAAGTGAAACAGAGATGGCATAGGATGTTTTCGATTTGCCTTCTTATTCTCACTCCATCCTTTGGATTACCAAGGATATCATTGAGTGATAATCCTTTTATGATCCTTCTCTCCTTAGAATGAGGTTGGGCATCACCTTCATCCTTCAAGTTTTATTGTGATGATAGTTCATCTTGATCCATTCTCATCACATAAATCCAAGAACCTGTGGTTCTCAAAGTCCCTTCTTTGGTTGCTTTGAATGTTCTTGATGAAGAGATCATTTTCAGCTTGAGTTCTTTTGCAACTGCTTAAGAACCCATTAAAGGCCTCAAATTTCTCCCTTTAGGAATGCCACCTTAGTGAAACTTGAGAAATCATTCACCATTACCATGAAGTATTCCTTACCTCCTAGATTCCCCATTCTTGTTAGACTGGCTAAGTCCATGAATAAGATCTAGAGGCCTAGATGATCCTATTTGATTTGACTTTTCATAAAGGACTCTAGGTTGTTTACCCTTTTTACAACCTTTATACATAGGATCTTCATATTAGGTCAATCTAAGCAAGCCTTTGACTATTACCTTTAACCCTTTTATGTCTTTAAAACTGATATGACTTAACCTTCATTGCCAAAGATTAGTTTTATCCATTTGAGACATAAGATAAGCATCCAACTCATGTTTGTTGGTTTTTATGACAAAGCAATTGTCGCTTGTCCTTAATTCTTTGACAAAGATTTTATCACTCCCCTTATCCTTAATCTCACACTCGTCCTTTACAAAGTGTACACCACAACCTTTTTCATAGATTTAATTAATACTAATTAAATGGTGCAGGCTTTGCACAATTAGGACATTTGAGAGTGCGGGAGCATCAAGGACCTTTATGGTACTCTTGCCAATGATCTTGGTAATGTTTATGTTATTAAATGTGATACTCCCACCTTAGGTTTCCTTAAGATTGACAAACAATGACCTATCATGATCATATGTCTTTGAAAACTCACTATCAAGGTACCATCTTGATATGTTCCTTGCTTTTAGAGCCATTTGGATGACTAAGCACTTTAGCCCATACTTTTTTATCTTTTCTTTTTGGGCTAGTTTCTTCTCCTTGAGAAGATTCCCATTTTCAAGGTTTTGAAATTAGTTCCTCTGGTTGTCATTCTTTCCATTATGTATTTTCTTTAAGGCTTGGTGTTTTTGAGATTTGACGTCATCATCTTCCTACATGATTGAGTTTTTCTAGGCTTAAGATGTTTGGAATTGGTTTCTCCTAGAAGATAGAGTATGAAAGGATTAACAGGTTCTTCTAACTTGCCCTTTGGGATTTGTAGAAGTTGAGGTACTTTTTGGAAATCCTCTAGAGATAGAAACCTTATTGAGTTGAAAACTATTTCATGCCACCTTGGCATAGAAATATGGTTAAGGTTTTGGTTTCCTAAAATCCTTACCTTGTTTCATGGGACCCTCACCCTTGAATGTCTTTCCTTCCTTTATACCCTATAGGACCTTTGTGATGGTCCTTAAGAAGACACTTTCACCTTGCCCTTATGGGAGGTTTGTGTAGTATCCTTTTCCTTAGCTTTCACATAGACATTCTCAGTCTTTTGTGAAGAAAAAGTGTAATTGACATTGGAATTGGATCCAAGTTCTCACATGTTCTCATGGTCTCTACCCATAGAAAGCATCTTCTTAAATTTGTCATTTTCTTGCGCTAACATAGAAGGTGACTTCCTTTTGTCTTCCTCAAGTTCTTTGATTTTCTTGATGAACTCTAAGGACTCCCTTTAATTCCATATCTTTGATGATGTTTTCATCGTCACATTCTTTTCTTCTTTAATTTGCTGTTATGGGTTGACAATAGGAAGAGTATAGGTGGACTAAGTGATCTCGACAAATATATAGATCCAAGATAGGAATTATCCAAAATATACGTGCTAGTCATGTATTATAGATCAAGTTCAATGACCATTGTATAGATGAACATATTATAAAAAAATCAATGCATTAAGGCATAAGAATATGCATAATAGATCATGGAGACATAAGTGACAAATAAAGACATGCCAATCAAGATCAATATATCACTAGTGATCTAATGATGTGCATAACTAGGAATAAGATCACTAAGAACAATCTATAGATGCGCTTCTATAGAGCATACATGCTTCAAGTATGCTAAGGTGACTTGGATATATATATATATATACCACACAAGAGTAAATGTCATCATGATCTGTATGATAAACAATTAGGCATAATAGATCATGAATAATCACATGCACATATCTTAAGCTAATTTCCATATACTTTTAAGAGATTGAGTTGCATTTTCTCAAGCAATGGAATCGAAGAATGTGAATCCAGTATGACTCCACATATGCTTGGGACAATTGACACTTTTGATAAATGATCAACACGTTTTATGCTTCCCTATCAAGGTGTTCAATCAAGGTTGATGTCATTTACCTAGACATATTCCTAGATCGCTAGTTTGGCTATCTTCCTAGAGTCAAGATCATCTGAATAGCCTTTTATGATTTCTTTTTTTAAAGATTGTTCCTTTTAGGATTCGCTCAATCCTACTTGTAGGGCTTAGATCCAATCCAGATCATCTAAAACCCTCATTCTTACCACCTATATTGGGTCATTTCCATTGTCAAGATATCATCTTGACATGCTCTCACTCCAACATAGGATGTGAGTTCATCTCTCTTCACCCAAATCTTCTTGATCCATCTTTCTTGGATCTTGATCTCTTTTAGGTGGATCATTTTCTTTTTCTTTTGAAAATGATGTTTGTGTTCTAAAAATTGATTTTTCTTTTTTAGATGTCTTGCATCTTGAGTCTTTTGGGAATGGGCTTGGTTTATTCTCTTAGACTCTTAAGAATTCTAAAAGACCTCCAATCAAATGTCATTTCTTCTAGAGATTGAGTAATAGCCTCTTGATGGGCTATGTACTTTCTTGTTTCTTTCATGATGTGTAGGAGTTTTGTTCTTGAAAAAAGAACATCTTTCATCATACATCTTGACTTGTGGAAAGACATCGGTCTTACTTTTGCCTTTTGCATAAGCATTTTTAGGCCATTTTGTATATGTTTGAGAATTTGTTTGGTTAAGTCTCAAATTTCCCTTGACTTTTCCTTCTTTGCCTAATGGAGTTATTTTCTTCGATTTTATCTTTCCTTGAGCAAGGAGATTAAGAGATTTCTTCTTATGTTCCTTTAAGCTTTGAGGCTCTTCCCTTATATTGGAAGTGAAATAACTTAATTCTAACTCCCTTATCTTTTTCTTTAGTTCTTCAATTTCGTTTGAGAGATTAGAATTTTTCTTAAATGACACACCCTTCTCAATTAAGCATTTAGATTGATTTTCATCAATGTTGTGAAGTTTTAGTTCCAAAGAATTTATCTTTCCATTCTTTTTCTAACTCTTTTAAATTTTCATTTCTTGAGCTAGACTTGTGGTCTTCTGCTTAAGTGCCTTGACAGTCTTAGCTAATTCATATATTTTATATAGAGTTGGTTGAAGGCTTCTTGGATGTTTTCTTCATCCTCACCTTCTTCTCTAACACTTTCGGATTCACTTTCATCGAGTGAATCCTTAGACATATCAAAGACCATAAGAACTTTGGACCCTGGTGAATTGTTTTCCTCACTAAGTGACATTTCATGTCTTTATGAACTTGAGACACTTCCGTGAATCTTCTCAATAAGATCTCATGTTTCTTTAGCAGTTCTCAATATGCCTATTCTACAGAGATCATCTGTACTTGGGGCATGATGTAGCGCACTTAGAGCTTTGTGGTTTGCTTCATAAGCTTCTACTTCAGACCCTACTCACTCACTAGGGTGTGTGAAAAGTTTGGTGTAGCCTTCCACTACTGAGCCCCAAAATTTTTGGCCCAGCGATTTTAGGTAGATGGTCATACAAGCTTTCCAATAAATGTAGTCCATCCCATTGAAGTAAGGAATAAAGATTGACCAACCTTCCTTCCCAGACATTTTAGTGATCTTTAGGATGCTTCTAAGATTTCTTTAATGAATCTTCCTCTAGAAATTTTGATCTTTCTACTCCAGGGGTTAGATCATTTATTAGCAGCCTAGCTCTGATACCAATTGTAATTCCAATATTGATCCTAGAAGGGGGTGAATAGGATATTTTTAAAATTATTTTCAATTACCCCAAATTTAATTGATTGTTTAATTAATTAATCTGTTCACAGTGTTTAATTGCAATTGAATTATGCATATGAATGTGAATATGTTCAATTGTTTTGCATGAGAGATTATATCAACATTTGTAATGTTTGACATTATGAATGAAAAATATAAAGGCAAACCACAAGTAATCACAATCTACACAAGATGTATAGTGGTTCGGCATAACGGCCTACATCCACTCTCAAAAGCTTACCCTCGAGCTATGTAATTTTATTAAGATTGAAAATACTGCAATGAAGGCTAAAATTGAATAAAAAGCCTAGTCTATTTTCCAAACAAGCTACACCCGATGTCTCTGACGAGTGTGGTTTATAATCTACTCTTTCGGTGTCTTTGGCAGAAGAGCTAAGGGTTTACATTATTGGTGTCTCCGGCGGTAGCGCCAATTCTTCCGGTGTTTCTAGCAAGAGAGGTGTCAATAACTCAATTAAAATTTAAAGGCAAGAATTACCTCTTGAAGGTTGGTGTTGCTTTTTACACAAGTTGGAGTTGCTTCTCTTTGAGCAAGATGTGTCTATTGCTCCCCAAATCTTTCTTGTTGGTTCTTCAAGTTTTTAGAATCAATTTCAGTGGGTTTCTCCTCCTTGAATAAGATGTGGTACACACTCCCACATTTTCTTCACTTGAGTTTCCTTTTGGACAACCCTATGTAGCCTACCTCCAAGAAATATACTTAAGAAAGACTAGAGAAGTGGAAATGGAATGGTTTTGGTATGAATTTACCTATCTAAACATAGAGAGAAATCTGCTAAAAATTTAGAGAACTAAATCTCTCAAGGTCTACCAAACATGATCAATAGAGCTTTCATGAGACTTGGACCCAAGAACCTCCTAAACTCTAACATGACTCCACTCATGTCTTAATCTATACAACACATGTATTTTGGATTTCATGGAATTTGAAACATATTACTTTACAGTTTTCTCAATATAAACACAACTAGATCATTGCAAGATCCAACTTAGTTCCTATAGTGCATCAACGCAAACACAAAAGAATGGTGATGGGGGACATGGTTGAGGGACTTGACCCCATGATCTCTCTCTTGAGAAGCAATGCTGCAACCACTCACAAAAGGGGCCTCCATATATTAGCCAAACATTCTAAGAAGCTATTTTTACCTTCCACTGGATTGGACTGGAGGATCGAGCCCCTAGTGCATATTTCCATCCAGTAGGGATCCTCGTGGTCACAGCCCCATGGGAATCTCATAGAGATCATGGTGGGCAGAAATGTGGTGAATTTTTTATTAGAGAATGAGTGTCTATGTTGACACTGACCTCCGTATACATTTCATTGATTGACACATGATATGTTTTTGAGTTTAGTCTCTTTTTCAACACCTACTTTTTTCAACAGAACACTTTTTTGGACATTTTTAATCCTCGACACAATCTGTATCACATATTCATCACAGAGCATTTTTCTCCATTTTTTTAATTGAATCCTTTTTACAGTTTTAACCCTGGTACAAGTCACATGTCAACCCATGGACAGGGCTGTCAATGAGCCAAGCTAGCTCCTCATAGCTCATAAGCCGAGCTTGAGCCTTGTTTCAAGCTCACAGAATTGAGTCTAGGCCTCCATTGAACTTCTTTGGTTGAGTGAACTTAAGTCGAACTGCACTAGGTTCAGCTCGCTAAAAGCTTGGCTCATTAAGGGTCTGGTAGATTTAAATAGTACATGTAAGTATAACTTATAATATTATGTATTTAAACATTAAATATATGTACACAGTGTTTTGTGCAAATAGGTTGTTATAACTATTTCAACCAGCTCTATCTTTAGCTCTTAGTCATTAAGATTCGGGCCAATGCAGTAACTAGTAATTTGGTGAACCAAGCTCATCTCAATCAAAATGAATCAAACCTGAGCTCGGCTCCTCAAGCTTGTGATGAGACTAAACCAAGCCTAAGATTGCTCCTTGTGTCATGGAGATGAAATCGCCTATTACTCTAAATCACTTTACAGTCTAAATGGGCCTATTGTTATTTGACACCATCAAGATTTGAATATCAAATTTCAGTATACTGTGATATGACTGTAAAGAGATTTAGGGCTGTAGAAGATTTCCTATCTATGTGACAAGCTTGAGCCTGGGTTAGGTAAAGCTCAACTCAGCTTATCTTGTTGACAATCCTACCCGTGGTGATTACTACGAGAAACACTACTATGGAAGGAGTCCAGATTTGGAGCTAAGTTTTTCTCCAACCTAGACAAATATCCAAAGCAAACCAAAGGATCAACAACAAATAGACTTATCCCAACTATTTGGGGTCGGCTACATGAATCTTGTTTCGTCATTCCGCTCTATTTAAAGCCTTATCTGCCGTTAAATTACAAGCTGTCATGTCCCTCTTTACTACCTCTACCC
>JAOXJP010035323.1:0-16642 GCA_025762735.1 Platanus orientalis
AGCCGTGTAGTATCATTTTATAGAGTTGGAATGACGCATAGCTAGGGATTTCTTTTTGGATTTCTAGCTTGGGCTGAGATCACGGTGCTTGATCGTTGGCTATATTCTTGGTGCTGGATTCTTGGCATGGATCTCAGAGTAGTTATTAACCTTCTTTATTTGATTGCATAGGTCAAAGCATCACTATGAGCTAATCTATATCCACATTTCAAGTCATTTGTACGGGTTTTAGCTCACTTTTACCAACCCGAGTATCTGTTCCAAGCTGTCCTAGTGTGCTTAGCTGGTGAAGTATGCTGACCTCCTATCAATTGCACATATTCTGAGTCTAGTGTTGATTTGACGAAGAGAATTCGGACCACTGCTCGGCAATAGGTGTTGTCGGTGCCTATTGTTATTCGGCAATTACTTTCCTCGGGAAGCAAAGGGGCACATTTATTGCTCCATCCATATGGCGATGGTTACATCCATCTTTTCATGCATCAACGCTGCCTGCACATTTCCATGTTGGACAGATGAGATCAAATGTTGTCACTTTCACTGGACAGCCTAGATCAAAACCCTTTTTCTATAAATAGCTGGGCACTCTCATGCACATCATTCAAAAAATTTCAAACCGTCTTCAAGTTTTCTCTCTAAATTTCTCTTTGCATTCATCATCCCCAGCATCAGTTTGCGACTTTCGGCATTAAGCCCCATTTCCAACATTGTTTCCGGTCTCCCATCCGGCTTTCTCTCTTTGTCCCGGTACGTGTTTCAACCTTCTCCTCCTTTCATTTCATTCATCTTTTTGTTTTTTGTTTTTTCTTCTGTTAGGATTGCAATTAGGTTAGGTCTTTTCATCTTGTTTTCCTTTTCCCAGTAACCCCGGATCCTACAGGCATACCATTTGGGTTGACTTAGTTTGGTTTTGCTATTTCCTTAAAGTTCGATAGTTGCCTCCCGACTTACACTCTTTACCTTATGAATTTTCTTTTTTGAGTCATATTTTTCAAGCTTTTCTTTATTTTGGGTTTGTCAACCGAGGTCATTTATGACTTCAATAGAATGGATTCAACTAACCTAGGACTTGAGTCTTTAGACTCCGTAGAAACCCTTAGTGCTAACCAGGTCTAAGCTAACTCTGCCGACCAGGCTCAATCTTCTCATTTAGTTCCTACTCGGACATCAAAGTGGGAGAATGAACCATTTGCAAACGAGTTCATACCTTCTTCCATATCTCATTCCCATTTGACTCACCTTCATGAGTTGTACCAAATTTCAAAGGAGGTTCATCTCCAGGTTCCTCAGCCAAAGGAACGGGCGTGTAACTTCTTCCCTAACGAGGTGTGCCTTTTTTAGCATGCCTTCGTTGGTTGGCTTCATTTCCTAGTTCCACTTTTTTTCAGGAAACAACTTGGGCACCTGAGGCTAGCACCAAGTCATCTTATACCCAATGCATGGCAAACCCTAGCCGGATACATGATCTTGTGGCCGGCTTGCAACGACGGGTGAGACCACTTAATAGTAAAGGAGTTCCTTTAGTGTTACCAGCTAAATGAAATGTTCTCTGGCTGGTGGTATTTTTCTAGTTAGGACCCATTTAGGAACCTCATCACCCACCTCCCAAGCTCTAGTAAGGGATAGAATGATAGATTTTTTTTGTTTTTGGTGAAGGATAGGAGTCCAGCCCTTGGGAGAGCATGATGGAGTGTCTCACTCATGTCCCCAGATTATGGGGTGATCCGAACCCCTCAGGTGAGTTCCCTTGCTTTTGTAATTTATAGTTTTGTTTTCGTGTTGAGCTGACCTATTTTTTTCCTCTTTTGATTACAACTTCAGTTGAACCTACCTTGAACCAAGAGCAGCTTGCTCGGGTGAACCAAGCTATAGAGCATCTTGTTTGTGACTTCTTAGTCTTGGTCACTTTCGAAACCTTTAGTGTAACACCCCACATATGCTCACATGCACTTAATAGGACCATAAATGCATAATTGATAATTAAACATTTTGGTATCATTAATCTTAGTATTTTAATTTTATAAGTAATATGTTGACATGCATAAGTGAGAAAAAATTGGATTAAGTATAGAAAAGAAAAAAAGAGGCAAAAACAGGTCATGAACTTGACAAGTTGTGAAACTGTCCTAATAATAGATTTGGGGTAACTTCATAGGTAAAGTTGTATTAATTCCATATAAATCAGCTTTCAAACCATACATAATTAGAAATCTTAAGGACTCTACTTTCTAACACAATAAACAGTGTGTAAATCAAAGTTTCATAGAGAAAGTTATGATAGTTTTGGTACAAGGTATCTCTACTATTAATGTAATGCCCCGTTTTTTATATAAAAGGGAAAAATTGTAATTTAAAATTTATAAGGGTAAAATTATCATCTCTTATATTCTGGACAGACCTTAGGTTGGTTTATGAACCCTTAGACCAAATTAGAAGTGTAGAACCTAAGTTCGGTCTTGAACCAACTGATTTCAAAAACTACCCTAAGTGTGTTTTGGGGTAACTTTACATGAAAATATGTGCAAAATCTGATATAATTGAGGGGCCAAACCATATATTTTTAGAAATATCTAAGAGTCTACTTTCCATCAAAATAAATGGTGTGTAATTACGAGTTTCTTTGAAGAAGTTATGCCCATTTTTTCACAGAGTGTCTGTGTTAACAGGACCACAAATTTGGGGTAACTTTTCCGGCCCATTGACATAAATCCCGAGTGAATTAAAGGGTGATCCATATCTTTTTAGAAATCCCTTTAAGTCTAGTTTTCAACCCAATAAATGGTTTACAAAAATGAGCTTTCTTGAGAAAGTTATGGCCATTTTAGTGCAAATCGGTCAAACCTGGAAAAAGGACATCATGATAGATCCGACCCATGCTAGATGGATCTGCACTTAGCAGATTGATCCGACCACTATCCAGATCGATCCAGGCTCTCATATATTTACAAAAAAAATCCCAGGACAGTGTCGGATTGATCCGGTATCCATGCGGATCGATCTAATACCCCTTTGGATTGATTTAACACCCTCCAAATCAATCCGAATTGACTTAGTTTATATTTTTTTGAAACCTATTCATTTTTTCTTCATTTTGGGGGAGTGTGGGACCCCCAACTCAACCTAAAACCCTAGAAATATGTAAGGAAAACCCTTATGATGCATCATTTAGGTCTGTAGACCCATTTAGAACAAAATGGGTAAGGATTAGAGAGTTTTGGAGAAGAATGTTGGAGTTCTTCCCCAATTAGGTAAGTTCCACTTCCAACCATGGAAATTCTTCTAGAGTAGCTTATTTTTTTACTATAAATTTATAGTTTCATTCTTCTAATGTTAGAACTATGCCTATTTTACAGAATAAGGTGTGAATAGAAGTGGAAATAAAGGTTTCTGTTTGGAGACTTTGGATTTGTGCTTGGGTAAGAAATCTTGCTTACTACGGGTTTAATGATGTAAATCCTCTTTGAATTTCTTGGATCTTTGTGGAAACTCTTTGGAATCTTTGAAAGTATGTGAAAACTTATACTCTAAGCCATTGAACCTTGTGAATCTTTGAATCTAAGCCTTTTTGTAAGTAAATCTATCATACTATAGATGATTTAAAGTAACTTCTTTTGTGGATTTCTTTGATCTTTAAAATTTGTGATTGGATCCTTTGGAATCTCTGGAAAATCATTGGTTAAACCTTTTAATATGGTTTGATTCTTGGATTAAACTCTTTGTAAGTAAATCTAGCTTACTGTGGGTATGATGATGTGTATTCTCTTTGGGTTCCTTTGATCTTTGTATTTTGGCTATTGAAACCCCTTTTGAATCTCTGAAATGTTGAGAAATCTTGATCCAACTCTTTGAACTTTGGAGTTAAACTCCTTGTAAGAAATCGTGCTTACTATGGGTTTGATGATGTAAATTATTTTTAAACTTCTTTGATCTTTGTGGAAACTCTTTGGAATCTTTAATAGTATATAAAAACCCATGCTCTAAGCCATTAAACCTTGTGAATCCTTTAATCTAAGCTTCTTTGTAAACAAATCTTGCATATTATGGATGATGTGATGTAAATCCTTCTTTGATCTTTAGAGTTTTGTGTCATAATCTTTTAGAATCTTTGAAAGTATGTGAAAACCCATGCTCTAAGCCATTAAACCTTGTGATTACTAGAATCTAAGATTCTCTACTAAGTGAATCTTGCTTACTATGGATGATTTGAGGTGAATCCTTCATGTGATTTCAGATTTTGTGATGCTATACATGAAATTCTCTGAGATTGTTCAGTAAATCTTCATGCTCCTTATGTTTGTGATGACTCTTCTCTTATTGGAATCTCTGAAAATTCCGTAGACCTATGCTTGAGACCATTGGATCTGATTTGTTCTTTAGATCTACACCTATTTTGTGAAAGATTATTGATCCTAGACATTGTGTAGACCGATCTCCTTAAAGGAATCCTTTAAAACATATGAAATTTAAAATTTTCCCATGTAAATCTTTGAGAATTTGTGTGAAGTTGTGAATCTTTCAAGATCTATTCTATTTGTACTCTTGCCTTACCCTTTTGTTTGGAACACTAGGGGTGATATTGGCTAACGTATGTGATTTGATTCATTAGAATACATGTGAATTTCTATGAAAATATGTTGAACTCATTGATTCTATTGAACTCTGTCTCCTATGTGATTATGTGAACCATGTGAACCTTCGAATCTTATTATATGTTTAAATCATTGACTCTATGTGAAATCTTAGTAAATCATCGTAACTCCGGACTTATGAATAACGAATTATATACCAACATTGAATTCTAGTGAACCATGTGCCTTTGAAATGATTGATTCATGACAATATGATGTTTACACTTGTTTTGCACATTATAAAAACATTTCAATTATTAAAACTATGTAGACCTTAAGACTCATTGATGTGAATCTCATTTCGGACTTCGAATATATGAACTATGTGAGCCCCACTTATAGGGCGGTGTGCGAGCACTCAAAGATATTGAGCCCCACTTGTAGGGCAGTATGTGAGCACTCAAAGATATTAAGCCCTAATCATAGGGCTATATGCAAGCACTCAGAGATATTGGGCCTCACTCGTAGGGTAATATGTGAGCACTCGGAGATATTGAGCTCCACTCGTAGGGCGATATATAAGCACTTAGAGATATTAAGCCCCACTCGTAGGGCTGTATGCGAGCACTTGAAGATATGTGAAACCATGTGGACCTTCGAACTTATTGATGTGAACCCTTTTAGACTTTAAACCTTTGACTATTTTGGGCCCCATCACCATGCTAAGTGTGTCCTTTTGATTATCTAGGCCTTGACACTAGGCTATGTATGTCCTTTTGACTCTTTAAATATTGAATATTGGACCTTCGGATATTGAACTTTGGACACTTTTGAATATCGAACCTTATGGACTCCGAACACTATGAACATCGAACTCATAACACTTTGAATCTTTGAACTCTAAATATTGAACTTCGATCATTGTGAACCATGTAGACTTCGAACACTTTAAACATCGAATTTTGAACACTCCGAAATCATAGAACATCGGGTCTCTCGAGACTACCATATGTCATCGAATTTGTGAGCTTTAACCTTTGCATTGAATTATTATTTGAACTTAGATCTTTGTATTGAACTATTGGTTTCAGTTAGACATGTGACTATTGATATTTTTGTACTAGTATAATTGTGATTACTTCTTCGATATTTGTTTAGCTTGTATTAAGATTTAGATATGCTAGTATTCTGGTGTGTGCTTTACTTCAAATTATTTACATTCTGCTAGATTTCTTATACATTGGGACTAACCCAGCCGTTTATTTTTCAGACTAACTACTGTTGCAGGTCCTCCATATGAGGAACTTGTTATGACATCCACAACTTTCTTTCATCTTTCTTATCCTTATTTTGGACATATCTTTGGACCCCCTTTTGTGTTGGGTCCACATTTTCATACTAGTAGATGTTTTCCTTTATATATTTGGGTGAAAGGGCACCCTAGTGATATCTCTCTTTTGATTTGATGTTGTTGGACTATTATGATCTTAGTGGATTTTGGATTACGCTTCCACATTTTCAATCTAAACATATGAGATTAGTGAATATCGAATACACTTTCGCAATTATTGAAATGTGATTATTGAACTAAATGGATGTAAGGAAATTAATGAGAACTTTGTGGATTGTATTAGATCTCACTTGTGGGCCCATGTTTTGGGTTAATCTTATGTGGATTATCGGATTTTTGAATAGTAATGAATCCGAATCTGGAACGATACTGATCCATATCTGAGACCGGGTTCTAGGTGTTACAATTAAAGTGGGAGTGCTTAAAAAATGGTTTTAGAGTGCTCAAACCCTATTCGAATGCTCAAATGCCATGTTAGAGCGCTCGAACTTGCTCAGACCAAAAAACATCAAAACTCAAATTCTTCAAGCAATCAAAAAGGGGTATTCGAGCGCTTAAACTAGGCAATTCTTGGAGAGCTCAAAACAGTTACAAAATTGAAAATATATATATATATATATATATGAAAATTGTCATTCTTGGCATTGGGATTCATTTGTGACAAGGGTTAAGCCCATTTTTACCCAATTTGGACTTGTGAGCCTTAGAGAAAAGCTTAGAGAAAAAGAAGAAGGAAAATTTGGGAAAGGAGAAGGAGAATTCTTCTCCAAGGAACAAGGTAAGCTAAAAAAACTTTGATTTTAGCTTTGTATTTGCTTTGCTTTAGTTTTTCATTGGAAAGCTTTGTAGATTCATGGGTTTTGATTATGTTTCTTAGTTAATCTTAGAGAAAAGAGAGGTTCTTGGTAGATTCAAGCTAGTTACTCGATGAAGGTAGGTTGTTTACTTAGGATGACTTGGTCGACCTCTCAACCAAATAAGGTTTCTAGCCCGGTGAGGCTTTCGCCTTCCTGGCGTGCGCTTATTAAGCTAAGCTCGATTCCCCTCCTTTGACTAATCCACTAGAAATGACTTTGATCTCCCCTAATGGCTCTTACTTCTAAGCTTCTTCCCACGTTAAATCCCCTTGACTTCTTTTTGCTTCGCCTTGTTTCTTATTTACAACAAACCATCACAAATAACCCTTCTTAATCAAAGCTTTTATCTGATCTTTCAAATCAAAACAATCCTCTGTGTTGTGACCATGATCTCAATGGAACCAATAGTAGTTTTCCTTTGGTCTTTTCTCTAGAGGAGTTTTGAGCTTCTTCGACCATTTCAACATTGGGTCATCCCGGATCTATATGAAAACTTGCTCAAGTGGGACATTAAGTGTGGTGTAGTCTTGAAATTGGTTTAGCTAGGAAGCCCGATCTCCTGGATTTTGGTTTAGCAAGGTCAAAGGAAAACCTAAGCCTAGTACCCTGGTTGGTCCTCATTGCCTTGGCCTTCCTTTTTCACTTGTCTGACTGGCTATGGGCCTCAATATCTCTATCTCTTTGGGCATTCATAATGTCTTCTACATTCATATGTTTTTTAACTTGAAGCATCAATTCAACCATGCCAATCTGCGAGGCCTTGGATAGGGAGAATAAGAACTTTGAGGATGGCAGTCCTTCCATGAAGGCATCAGCTTCATCCACTTTAAGGACCTCCTTATTAAATCTCGTAACATAGTCTCACAATGACTATCATTTGCTCTACTTAACATTGAAGATGTAGGTCACTATCCTCTTGTACCTCTAACCTCCTATGAAATGACTCACGAACTACTTGCTTAATTTGGCAAAAAGTGCTTATTAACCCTAGCTTCAATTTGCCAAACCACTTCGAGATGAGCTCTTCAGGATGGTTGGGAATTTCCTACACATATTCTCTTCGGGGACAACTTGTAGATGCATGAGAGTGTTATAGGTCTTCATGTGGTTAAGAAGATCCTTGGTTCCATCGAATGCCTCCATCTGAGGAATTTTGAACTTCAATTGGAGTAGATAGCTCAATGCTCCTGAGAAGGGTAGGTCAGTTCTTTGAATCAAGTCTTAGATCTACTGTGTCTAGAGCTTTCCCCTTCACAGCTTCTATCACGTTGTTTAGTTGCTCCTTAACCTCTTTCAACTGCTCGCCTCAGTAAGCAAAGGCTGTGATTTTGTCTGTCCAGTGAATCTGAAAGATGGGCTCTGATCGCGACAGTCTTTTGTCCAACGACCGACCTTCTATTTGCCATTCTCTCTCCTTGTGCTGGCTCGCAATTTGATCAGAGTCTTCTCTCTGCCAACTTTGCCTTTCTCTAGGGCCAACACATGGCGGCTTCTCTTAAGGAGGACAGAGTCTCTGTATTATTTCCTAATTCTGTTATAGGATCTTATTCATATTTTGGGTGGGGTCCCTCACCTATTGTTCCAGAAGGGCTATCCTAAATCCATCTTGATTAAGGTCGTTATGTATGGTGTGATTACCCTGGCTAGTAGTAGGAGCAGGAGTCCACTGGACTTCCATGGATTTGATTTCTACCATGCAACTTTTGTCACTTAAGAATGACTATTATCGTAGTAAATTTTCACATGCATATAGTGCCAACTCATGATGCAATTGGTTGCACGGTTGATCAGATTGCTAGGCACCTACAAATACAAACAAGGAAAAACGAAGTTTGGTATGTCATCGGTGTGGTGTTAGCACAAGTTTCTCTTATGCCTAAATCAAAGACTTTCTTCTTAGCAGAAATAATCTTAGAATATTTTTGGAGAACTTCTTATAACTTTAGAGATTTGTATAGTGTCGTTTTATAGAGTTGGAATTGTGCATTGCCAGGGATTTTCTTTCGAATTTCTAGCTTGGGTTGAGATCATGACGCTTAATCGTCAGCTAAATTCTCAGTGTTGGATTCTTAGCACAATATCAAAGTAGTTACTGATCTTCTTTATTTGATTGGTCAAGTTAGAGCGTTGCTATAGCCTATTCTCTAACTGCATTTTGGTTCATCTGTGTGAGTTTCAACTTAGTTTTACTGACCTGAGTATCTATTTCAAGCTATTTTGGTATGCCAAGCTGGTGAAATATATTAACCTCCCTATCAACACCAAACCTTTTAAATATGCTTTACTTGTACATTGTAATGTTCAACTTTTGGTTTTCCATCCTAAACAGTCTCGTATTGTATAGCCCAACGAGTTTCCCAGCGCTAATGGATGAGGGATGAACCATCTACAGCCCATGTTGCAGTTATGTTATGCACACCTCTAGCTGACATGTGTACGGGGTTAAAGGCATAAAAAAAAGGTTACCCAATTCAACCAAAAAACAAAATGTCTAAAAAAAGATACTAAATTCAAACATCAACACGTGTCAGCCTGTGGTATGCATCATAGCCACAACACCAGCTATGGGCACAAAGGATCACATAGGATTAAATATATAGGCCTAAACCTGTTTCGATTTAGACCCGGTGTATTTAATACACTATAGATCTAGATGCTCCAACAACAACTCGTTGAGGAACCTGACCTATTGTACGCCTGCTTAGTACTTAGTTTCCTTGTCAGACGTGAGAAAAGATTTCGGTTTCAAACCAGCTGGGATTTGGTACGAACCCTTTCTTAATGAATAAGGTCCCAACGGCATCAGGGGCAGACACATCAGTGCCAAAAAAGTGATTTACACTTTTTGGGTGGCACTTTTCACTTTTTTGGGCCGATGTGTCTGCCCCTCTGCTGTTCAGACCTTGTTTGTTCATGCAGAGTTTGTACCAAGTCCTAAGGGATTACATACCAACTGGGATTTGGTACGAACACTCCATGAACGAACAAGGTCTAAACGGTGTCAGGGGTGGGCATGTCAGTGCCGAAAAAGTGATTTACACTTTTTTGGTGGCACTTTTCACTTTTTTGGGCCGATGTGTCCGCCCCTCTGCTGTTTAGACCTTGTTTGTTCATGCAGAGTTCGTACCAAGTCCTAAGGGATTTCAGACCAACTGGGATTTGGTACGAACACTCCATGAACGAACAAGGTCCAAATGGTGTCAGGGGCGGGCATGTTAGTGCCGAAATAGTGATTTACACTTTATGGGTGGCACTTTTCACTTTTTGACGCTGATGTGTCCGCTCCTATACCATTTGGACCTTGTTTGTTCATGTAGGATTCGTACCAAATTCTGAAGGGTTTCAAACTGGTCTTTTCTGCATTTCATTTGAAATGCTAAAACAGAGTTTGGACCAAAAAACAAAAGTTTAGCCACGCAAATTATTCGCAGGTTGGTTGCGATCCTAAAAATAAGATTTGAAAATTGAAACATGTTGAATTTCTTAATGAAGCTCTAAAGGACCAATCTTGGGTCTTGGCTAGAGAACAAGTACACTGGTATGGGCCCCAATAACTGACCAGGTGTCTCATGTCCATGGGATCCCACCATTTTATGGATCCAACATAAAAGATCAACTAGGTCAAGAATCAGCATCAACCTGTTTTCATTTGAACATGGAAAAATATTATATTATTAAGATCAGGTAGATATTAGGCATATGCAATCTATAAGTGAACCCATTGCTTGGCCCTGATCTCTCCTAAACATGACGGACATGGTGAGTTATGGAGGCCTAGCCCCATCTAACTATCTTCAAGTCCAACATACCTTTAACCATGTCTGTAATGTTTAATCAGCATTTTAGTGTCCAAATCAAAGCGGGAGAACCCTTGCTATCAATACGACCTAAAAATCCAAGCTGTCCCAACAATCTCCATCTTAATAAGTGTTCACCATTTCCTACTGTTTGTGACCACCCAAAGTACTCAAATAAAATAGATATTATTTAATCAGGTTTGTTATTGACCTTATAGATTGCCTAAGCAGCAGAGGACGAGCCACTTAGCAAGAAACCAAAACAGTAACACGCAGCAGGGCACATGCTATATATACCCACTGATCCCTCCCTCCAATAAAATGACAGAAATCTAGTTCACTGACCAAGCTACAAACAAGGATAAAATAAATGGTAGTCTCAACTAAATCCCAACCTGAACTGGCTCAAAACCTTTGTCAATGGACGCCTTGACTGCATCCACCACCAGTTGTGTCTTCCTGCTGATGCTGGGCCACTTACTCTCTGGTTTGGAACCGGACTCTTTGATACTTTTAACCAACCTTGCAAACTCCCTCACCATGCAGGCCTCCTGAGGGAGTTCCGTCTTGACGACATGCTCCGAGGGCAACAGATGAGCCAGAGAAAACGAAGCAGACTTCTCTTCATTAGGGATAACAAAGTCGTGAACATGTAGAGTTCCTCTTGTTCCAATTGCAGTTATATCCATGGTCAAATTAGACAGGAACGAGCACTGGAAAGTTGCTGTTTTCCCGTCTTCCCATTGTAAAGAAGACCCACACGACAAGATGACTCCTGCTTCATTTAGAACAGGCCCACGGAGAGCAGTTACTGTTTTAGGGAGTTCATAGTCAGCAGCCCACAAAATTGATCTAATGCAGTACCACCCAGCATCGCCAAGAGCCCCAAGGCCATCGAGATCCGGCTTTACACGAATGTCATTCTTGAGAAAATCAGGGTCACCAGCAAATGAAAAGAAGGCGTGTGCCTGCCATAACATGAGAGATCTTTCATTAGAATAGCAAGTTAACAGCACTAAACCAACCACCAAGGATTAGCAATCAAGTTTTTAAGTTTTGTGTGGCCATATCTGCGAAACGTAAAGACATCATCCCAATAGCTGATATAAGATGAAGATTGGGAATACACAAATGATGCATAAAACATATAATCACAATGACTGCAGCCTGTAGCTAATATTTTTCAGGTGGAAAATAGTATGTATGCTCCAAAAAACCATGATACCATTTGGGTAATATTATTGTACAATGCGATAATCAAAATAAATATAAAGACCATTAGATAAGAAATTAGAAAATATATTTTTAAATGTAATAAAACTTGAGGTTGAATTTCTGGCACAATGAAAGGTGCTCTGAGCATCAACCATAAGGTAATGAGTTTGATCTCATAAACTAACCAGGGTAAAAAGAAAGAAAATAAAGAGGCTAACCAGGCAATAAAGCTTAGGGTTGATGCTGATGCATTGCACCACAACAAGAAGCTCATGGGTAATGCAGAACTATTAAAAGAATAAAAGACAGTAAATAGGAATGTCTAGCAACCATGAGTATGAAATAGGGTCGGGAATACAAGGATTTACTAAGTAAACAAATAAACAAAAGATGGATTTAATAGATACAGGTTGGCAGACTGGTATACTTATGCAGATTTCATCAACTCAAGTAAGAAAATATGATTAGTGTCTGATGAATGATAAAAATCAGTTTTAAATTAATAAAAACAAAGAAATAAGAAGAAGAGAAGAGACAATCTAACAAATGGAATCAAAAGCTCCATGAATCATCACCCAGAGGTTCTTAAGAAATCAGCACCTTGCAGAGTTGAAAGAATCAACACATTCAAGCTTAATCACCAGAAGAAAATAGCTGAAAGCTAAAGCAATGTTCATAGAATTTTTTTCTTCATTTTTTATTTTTTATTTTTTTACACCATTCCAACTTCTCTACAAGTGGAATGGCAATATAGGAATTGTGGTCGAACCCAAATAGTTGGGATACAGCTTATTTTGTTGTTGTTGTCATAGTATTCCAACACCTCTACAATGATAGACTAATAAATCTCCTAACTAAAATAAAACTCTAAAGTAGATTACTCTTGTCATAAGGTGATACCTTACCAGTATTTTGGTCACATTCCTCAATTCGCATTAGTAAAGGTAACTGAATAACCTTTCAAATGACACCAAAATCAAGTCAAACATATGACTTTTGAACCCCTGAAAACCAGGCCTAAAGAAGAGTGACAAAAATAAAACTTTTACTTTCCTAAATCTATCCTACTAGAAGACTAGGCAACTTAGAAACTAAAACAATAAAATAAAAAACCAAATAAATACTAGAATTCTATAAAACATAATAATCAAGTGATCTAATCAAACAACAATTTTTTATGAAGAAAAAACTTTAGTACTAAAAGGGAAGAGAAATCCCAAAAGAATCAACAACACAAAACGGAAAAATAGCAAAAAACAAAGAACAACCCATCCCCAATGCCCCGCCCACTACAAAAGAGAAGAACACCCAATCATCCCATTCCAATCCCTACAAAGGTCCCCCATCCTTAGGCCCCCACACCCTTTACAAAGAGGGGTCTAAAAATAAATCTTCTCTTTAGCTCTTTTATACACCGGGAATGAGGGCTCAGCATGCCCCTTGAAGACCCTTCTATTCCACTCTTGCCAAATTGACCAATATATCACCGCTGGGACAAGCCTCCAAATCCTATTGCCACAAGCAGAAAAAGCCTTGCTCCTCCAAGAAGCAATGAGAGACCTCAAATCCCGTAGGGGGGCCCACCGAAGCTAAAGTCCCTAAGAATCCCAAACCAAACTTCCCAAGAGAAGGGACAATGCAAAAGAATATGATCCACGGATTCCCCATCATTCTTGCATAGATTGCAAACGTTGGTGTGAATAAGACCCTTTCTCCTGAATGCATCAATAGTGGAAATCTTGCCCAAAGAGGCCACCCACATGAGAAACTGGATCTTTGAAGAGGCCACCCACATAACTAATGGGTCTCCTGAACTGGATTTGACAGGATTCAAATATATACCATCTGGTCCCACAAATGTGAATATGAACTGTTGTTTCCCACATCATTAGGTCCAAAAATACTCAACCTTGAGTTTTTTTTTTTTGGATAATTTCTCGACCTTAGAGTTTTGTATTAATGTAAAATCACCATTGGATAATTTTGAGGGCTTAAACATGTAGCACATATACAACAACAAACAGCCTTATCCCAACTATTTGGGGTCGGCTACACAAACCCTGTTCTGCCATTCCACTCTATTTAGGGCCATATACATGTAGCATGTATATTATCAAAAAAAAAAATTTAGCATGTTCTCTAGGATCTAGAACTCTCTAATGTGAAATTCTACCAATAACTATATCTGTTGGCGTGTCTTAAAAAATAAATAAATAAAGAAATAAAACTAAGACATGTCGCGAAACCATCTTGTCAGCTCCAAATTGTAGGCTCATATAGATAACTTTAGCTCACCAACTACCTTGACAATCTATTGTTGATTTTACTGCCTTCTGCAATTTCATCAAAAGTTTATAAATCATCCCCATTAGCCTTCTACAGCTCGGCCCCTTTTTGTTTCTTGTTCGCCTGCAACTTCCTGATGGCTTGTAAGATCATTGACTTGGGAGTAACCTTCCTACCATTATAAAGAAAAAGAGTATGTATAAGTTTCGTTATTGTACTCCACATCTCAGTTGAAGTCATGGTCATCCAAGCAAAAGATAAGGGTGATTTTCATTAAAATCACATTACACAAGATTGAATCTTTATAACACCCAATCTCAAAGGTGATTAGACATTTATTACATCCAGGAAGAGCAGTACTATTAACTCATAGAGCTTATACAATCATGGATGCTCTATAGGCAACTGAAGCATATTACCAGTGCTCTGTGAGACCATGTTCATACTGCTTCCATCATCAATAATAGGTCTATAGACTTCATCCCTACACTTATGTATGTAAGATAGTTGTGAGCAACCAATCTTCATTATTCTCCTTGGAAGCTGCATAAATGCGGCAAACCAAATTAAAGAATGAACATTCTTATTATAGTTTCCTTACTAAAAGCTGGTCTCTTCTTTATGAACACTGCGCTGTCATTTAAGTTCTCATCAACCCTTTTAGGGGATAGATTCACAATACTTTCTAAAATACTGGAACTCCACTTGTCCAAACTTAGCAGCCAATTAAATAAATATCCACTACTCTGAAAATCAGATTAAGATATGATCTCATTGGCCATTTGTGAGTCTTCCCATATACTTTTTGCCAATCCTAGTAGACATGGGTGCTTAGGCTCTAATAGCAAAATGAAACAAGAACTATCAGAAAGGAAGAATAAAACGCAACAATAGAAAGGCCCGGAAACCATTTTTATGAAATGGGTAGGGAATTCTACAATTTAGTGAGAAACTCTGAAAATCAACAATGACAACAACAGCAGCAACCTTATCCCAATTACTTCGGTTGGCTACACATATCCTGTTCTGCCATTCCACTCTATCTAGGACCATATCTACCATTAAATCACAAGCCACCATGTCTCACCTAACTATTTTAACCCAAGTCAATTTTGGCCTTCTTGTCTTTTTAGCACCTTCAACTTGCATCATCTAATTCCTCACTGGCGCAGTCATTGGTCCTCATTGCACATGCCCAAACCATCTCAGTCGATTTTCCATCATCTTATCACCTACAGGTGCTACACCTAAGCTCCTATGAATAGATTCATTTCTAATTCTATCTCTAGTCTTGCCACTCATCCATGATCGATCCATCTTAACATCCTCATCTCTGCCACACTCATTCTATGTGCTTATTGTTTGCTGGCTGCCCAACATTTTGCTCCATAGAGCATGGCTGGTCTTATAGCTGTCTTGTAAAATTTTAGTGGTATTCGTTTATCACACAACACTCTAGAAGAACCTCTCCACTTCAACCATCCCATTATAATTCTATGAACAATATCATCTACAATATCTCATAAAAAAAGAAATAATTAAATAGAATTTCTAATTAGTAAATTACTACTATTATTGCAGTCATGCGGTATTTGATGGAGTAGAGAGCTGTCCTAAACCTTAAAAAAAGTGATCAAAAGATAGATTTGATGAATATAAGGTGGCTGACTGGTATGAATTTTTTATCAACTCAACTAAGAAAATATAATTAGGTTGATATATATATATATATATATAGGGTTTGATGAATGATAAAAATCCAGCAAATAAAATAATTAAAAAAACAAAGAAATAAGAAGTGGAGGAGAAGATGAACCAATAGAATCAGCACCCACCATCGGATGCTCCAAGAATCATCACCAAGAGTTTCTACAAGGAATTAGCCTGTTAAGGGAATCACATTTAAGGTTGGAATCATCCCAAGGAGAAAATAGCTCAAAGCCAAAGCAATATTCATATAATTACCACTCCATCTATTCCATATTTATAAACTAGCCAAACTCCTGGTTGAAATCAAACTCTAAAATCACAAATGATACCTCACAAGTACAAGTATTTCAGCCAAAACTTCCCCAAGATCTTGGACTCATTGAAAATGTACATAAATAACCTTTTAAATGACATCAAAAACAAATTAAACGAATGCTTTTGACCCCAAAAATAAGGCCTATAGAAAAGTAACATAAATAGGAATTTCACTTTCCTAAAAACCATTTTCTTACATGTAAGACTCCAAAACTAATTTAAGAACTACATTAATCAATCAAATACAGACTACAATTCTAGAGAATATTATAATCAAGTACTCTAATCAAACAACTATCAAAACAAGTGGGACCATAGACTTGTGGGTCTCTTATTGAATTTCATCAGCTCCAAATATGAGATATTGAGCGGGACTTAGCACCAAGAGGAAGACCCAAATACATAACTGGAAGAGTAGCCAACTGGTATCCAAAGATCTGCGCTAGTTGATTCAAGAACGGGATGTTGTCAATCCCGATAATCTTACCCTTCTGAAGGTTAATTTTGAATAAAATTTTCTCTTCCCAAAAAAAAATAATAATA
>JAOXJP010035334.1:0-30985 GCA_025762735.1 Platanus orientalis
ATATATATATATATATATATATATATATATATATATATTGTCGTATGTGGGTTTTTGAGTGAGAGTTGCTGATGTTCAAGTAGGGGTGCATGTGGGGTGCGTTGTACTTCTCATACTTCTGCTTCTTTTGGCTTTTTTAATAAAATCCTAACTTTCCTGATCAATATGAAGAAAAAAGGGTCCAGGCTTATATGATTAAAAGCTGAAGTTTAAAGTTTAATCTTCTTACCACTATAGTCTTCATTTTTCCAAGTTCTTCATTCTTGGCTGACAAGATGGTGAAGTGGAGTGTGGGGGTAGGAAGAAAGGTTCTTGAGGGACTATATTCCGGACTAATGTAGTTTTTCTTTTTCTCTCTGGGTTGTTTTCTTGTAGCCTTCTCGGTTGCTGTCCTTTTTGTGGGTTGCTTTAATAAAATGTATCGTTATTCATAAAATAAAATAAAATAAAAAAATGTCTTTGAGAGATCACTCGTTGGAGATTTTAAGTAAGAAATCCCAAGTCCAGAAAAACATTAAGGCTTCTCATTGTGTTACAATTTGGCTTAGGGTCCTTGTTTTTAAGGTTTTTATTTCTTTATTTTCATGTATAATCAAAATTGGCGAGACTCGGCCAGGTCACATAAATCGGTCTGAGTCAAAGGAGTCAATCAAGTCAGTAACTTGACTTTGCTGAGTAATTTATTTTGGAGTCAACAGCATGACTCAATTTGCTAGGCCTTGGAGTCAAGTCAACTCGGTTGAGTCAAAGCAGTCAACTTGGTGGCTCGGAAAACCATGGTTTGATCTTTGTCTATCCTTTGGAAGTGCAACATTATCACAATAGTTTTACTGGAAACTTGGTCTGAATGTTCTAAGTTCTTTTATTTTATTTTTGTTTTGTTTATTATTATATCCGACAACTACATTTTTGCAATTTCTTTGCAGGTTAGGGTTATATCTGACCTGGACATACATCCTTGAGAATTTCTGTTATAGCTGAGCTTCATGATTATAATTCCATACACTCTGGATATGTAATGTAGTGCTCTGTCTGTAGTGACTGTATAAATTGATGTTATGGGACTTTTCCTGCTCAATTGAAATAGATGGAATTAAGTTTATTTAAGGAGAATGATTGTCTGTGTTGACACAGGCCTATTTAGGCGTGCCATTGATTGACACATGATGTGTTTTTGAATTTGGTGTCTCTTTTTTTAACACCTGAACACTTTTTTGAACCCCAAACACAATATTGTCAGCTAGTAATTCACCATAAACACTACATACACTTTATCACCACAGAACATTTTCTTCCTTATTTAATCATTTGTATAGCCTTCTTTCTCTCTCCTGTTGGGATAGCTGAGATTGAAACTGGGCCTTATTACAGTCATCAACTCATCAAAGCATTGGTGTTTTGGTCAATAATTTTGATCTTAATATTGTAGTTCACCTAGAATTTGTGCTAGAGTCCCAATCTGTTTAGATAGGGCTACTGACATGGGAAAAGGGAGTTGTAATTATGATACTGCCTGAAACTAATTTTTCTTGTTCTATGCAGGCAATGAAACTAGAAGAAAACATTGAGATGACACGTAAAGAGATAGAGAATCCAACTGAAGTAGAAGTTGAACTCAAGAGAAGGCTTGCACAGTTGACTGACCATTTAATTCAGAAACAAGCCCAGGTTTTTCTCTAAAATATCAGATATCCCTTGTTAATTTGAGCAACATGGCTTCTGGAAAATTTATTTGGTCATTCTTTTATGTTTGTTGTCAAACCTTACGATGCATTGCATATACATTATCTGAGCCAGAAGTGCATTCTTCAACATTTTAATACATTATATTCCTTTGAGCTTTAAATTTGAAATAGGTGGTTTCGCTCATTCTAAATAGGTTCTGGATATGTTTGCCTGCTACAGCCACTAGTTTAAACACATGTACTCATGGAAATGTTACACTGGAAAACTAACAAGGACATTCCATTTTATGAAAATTTGGCCATGTAATTTACATAATCATCTTGTTTTCAGCTGTTATTATATATTGCTTGTGATTTTCATGTATGGGAGCTGATCTAAATACATTATAATGTACAATTTTGTGAACTATAATTATCTTTGAAGTACATCTTTCAATTTATGGAATAAATGGTATTGATATGGTGGCATATCTGTCATTTGGCACTTCAAAGTATGTTTGAAACTCAAGTCTGTTTAAAGGCCAATTTGGATGGTGTACAACTTTTCAATCGGGCCCACCCAAACTTGTGCCAGTGCAGTTTTGGGGTCTTTTTGTAGGTGGCATAAATTTTGTGGCACAAAAGGGGCACTGTCCAAAGTGCAGGGATTCTTGGAACAAAGTATGAATTAGAAAAGAGAGAACTATGCTTTGGGGTATGTCTAAATGTTCCCCAAGTTATATCAAGCTGAAAGCATATGAATTTGATGTTGAGTTTACCATTTCTAGGAGTATACTGTCAAAGAACTCCAAGATTGGTTCGCTTTTAGCATACAACGTACAACAGATTTTTTTTTGGGATCAATTCAGCCTGTTACCTCTTATATTGGCTGATTCTACAACAAACTTTATGTTAGTTGTTGTTCTCCATTATGATATGGTTTTGGCAAAAGAATTCCCTAGTCATGGATTACCATAAGAATAGGAAAATTGATTTGTGATCAGAAGTTGTAGAACAGGCCCCAAGAGTTATCCGTCCCATTAACAACTATGATAGGCAGGAACTTCAATATGCTTAATATGCAGGCTGGATAGTGCACGGGTACTTCTAGGTTACAACTTTCAACTTTCTTATTTGTTACTCTGGAAAATTTTGTTATGTTTTGTCAACAAAGGAATATTATGGTATATATTGTAACAAATCTTACTTTAGAAACTATGTTTTCATTAAATGTGGTATAGTGTAAGATTCTTACTTTAAAAAACTAGAAGTTACAGCATTGGTATCAGCATTTTGGATGGGTCATGGATTTAGGGAAAGAAGAGTAACATCCATGTTTTCCTTGTCAGTGTATATTTGTATTCATATCTAGGCAAGGTTAACATAGTGATGCATTACCGTATGTTTATCTATTTTATGTGACTGCTTGACATCTGACCTCTGTGATGTCCATTCATCATTCCATATTTGTATTAGCTAGCTCCTGGATCCAAATGTTCTACATGTATCAGTTCAAATACCAAGATATCAAGAAAGATGAGTGATGATCTGAATTCTGACTTTTAAATCAGGTTGAGGCCCTTTCCTCTGAGAAGGCGACTTTGCTGTTTAGGATAGAGGTATGGTATTCATTAAGGAGCTACTAATCCTTTTTTTTTCACCCTCACTGTGAATCTTCCTCATGATACATCACGAAATTCAACAATTCGATTACATTGTGCAGACAGTTTCAAGATTGCTTGATGAAAACAAGTTGGCAGATTCGGCAGGTCCCTCGGCAAGAAATGACCTAGAAGCGGGGATGTTGGAGGTTTCCAATTCAAAGCTGAAGTCCCAGTTCGAGGTCAGAATTCGATCTGGAGGACAGCACTTCAGGTCCTTGCTTTGGCAGTTGGATGCTCTCTTTTCTGCAGGTGCTGCATTTTTAAGGAGGAATTCAGTGGCAAAATTATGGTCGCTGGTTTACCTTGTATGCCTTCACTTCTGGGTTGTGTATATTCTCATGTCACATTCTCCACCATCTGATGAAACCAAATCTGGTGCCATCATCTCCTTGGGAAGCATCAATAAGACTGCAGGCGTCTGATTCATGAATAAGTTACTGTTCCGTTATTATTTGTGTTGGTGCATGATAATTTGTGCCACTTATAGCCTTGCGAAAGAATACTTCCTAAATGTAAAGATTAGAGCCACTTAACGTATTAATGCTAAGCGTGGTCGCTTGACCATCTTTGTTTCAGAAACTTGTTGAGATTAGTGAGAGAATGACGTGAGAGTACACTAGTTTTGTTTTGTGTATATGCAGGAAGCCTGTTGAGCCCGCAGAGACTGAATAGAATAAATTGGCCATGATATTAAATAAATAAACCGTGAAAAGCCCAAATTTTTTTTTGAGGCTACTGGTAAGCCAAAATGGATTGAACTCTTCTGGCAACTCTCCCCTTCTGATGTGGCACTTTTCAGCCACGTGGCAAAAGAACTACCTGTCTCACCACTGTTTATTTTTAAGGGTCAAATAATACAAGAAAATCTATGGCTTATCATAGAGAAGTGCAACGTAGTGGAACATGGTCTGATATCAAGTGCGACACCCCCCCTGATGGGACACTCAGGAGGGGGAATCAAAAACCTCCAAAAAGTGAATTGATTGCACCCCCCGAGTGTCCCTTCAGGGGGCGTGGCGCATATGATTTCACCCCATGGAACATGGGGTGACGTGGGCTAGGGCTCTATATACCCCTAGCAGATGGTCTGGAGAACAATTGAGATCTCATTTGTTTATTTTGTTAACGTTACCACCGTCTGGACAATCTTAAGGTTCTAGGAAAGTTGGTTAATTCACTATCAACATGGTATCAAATCAGGTGCGTACGCTTAATTTGTGTATCTCCTACAACCTTAAGATTTTAGGAGATTGAGTTAATTCACTATGGCTCCCATCTAATGGGGGCATTTTTGTTTTTGGGTGAAGTGGGGACAATTGTCTTCTTAGGTCTTTGGTACTCATGAAGTTTGATCACCGTAAACATGTGACCTATAAACGTTTTTTCCCTAATGAAACAAAGAATGTGGAGGACCATATCAATTCAGGTTGATCATTTGCATTGGAGATTTTTAGGATAACTAATTTACCATTGGTCCTATTCTTACATGACCCACATGTTCAAGAATAAGAATTATAGATCCCCCATTCTCCATTGATAGTCAACTGTAATCTTAACTCTACAGAATAATAGGCAAAAAAATTAATTAAAGAACAGTCATCAATTATCATAGGGTCAGACGTTTGAAGAGCTGTTTTAAATCCAAATGGTTATAATTCAAATTAACAGTTATTGTTACTCAGACATACTGCAGGCAGCTAGGCATGCACACAGTAGAAAAATACAAAATAAAAAGGGAATGAGGCCTCATTGCAGGTTTAAGTGTGATGTGATGACCACCAACTCTAGTGCAAGATGGCCAACAGGCACCGATACATACATAACAGAGTGAGAAACTATTATACAATCCACCAAGGTCGTCCAGTGATTAGCTAGTCCAGTATGATCATCAAGCGATTACCCCATCTTCAATCCCTTGCCTCCTCTCTGGCTTTTTCTATACCTTGCAGAAACCATAAATGCTTTTAAGAAAACCTTAAACTTGTATCATAAATGAGACATGAAGTCGGCCAATCAATTGAAAGGAAAGCAATCACAATTATTCACATAGCCTTAAAGATGGTAATACAGTGCTGCAATCTTAGAAATGAAAGGCATCTTGGACCATTTTAAAGTAGTACAACCCTTACCAGTTGGATCTTTCATCTTGAGGAAAATTTCGACTGTAGAGAGGAAACTCGAAAAGGAAGGCCGTTTTGAACCATGCAGGCAAGTTTCCATACACAACAGGGGGCAATGGAATAAGGGGGCTGATACACAACATATTAGAATCAGTTATGTAGCTCTTCCAATAATACTTAAATCACACTATAATAAAAGAAGAGGAGTTTGACCTAGTTGTTCTTTTATATATCCTGTACTCAGCAACAGTACTGAACTTCTTATCTGCTGATTCCTGCTTCCATATATATATAGATATTTACAACCACATGAGAAAATTTTCAGATGGCTGTGATATTTGTAACGGAATTGAAGACCAGAGCAAACAAACCTCCAGCAATGGTATGCCACTGACAAAAAGAAGCAACAGAGTGAGGAAGATTGGTCCCAGGATCACGAGCCATTCAGCACCTTCTAGTACTGGTGCAGAAGCGACAAAAATACCCCACCAGAGGCAAATCTGTGCAAATTATTCATATAGATGGATGCATAATTTATCCATGTGATTATTAAATGAATGTAATGTTAATTCCACGTAATGACTGAAACACTTTCAGCTTATTAGAATCATCCATACATACAATATATTTGATAAGCTAACAAGATTGCATGAGGAATCGTGGATTGTGTTTGTACCGTCACATTTGAGCAATCATATTCCATGTGGTAAGATAGAAGAAAATGGGCAACACAAAAACCAACATTTCACAATGAAGTAAGACAGTTTAAATACCAGTCAACATTTAAATATTAATTTTCCAACTGCTAAAGCTTCCAAGATAACCATAACAACGCAATGATCAATAAATAACATGCACCTAACAGATGATTATAATTCAGTTGTGCATGACCTGCACTTGATCACTTCAGCTTGAGTAAATTGATGATTGAGGACAGAATCAGAACCACATCTGGTTCCATTTGAGAGAAATTACCTCACCGAAGTAGTTTGGGTGACGAGTGAATTTCCAGAGCCCAACATTGCACCACTTCCCTCTGTTGGCTGGCGAGTTCTTGAATACCAGCTTTTGCTGATCAGCTGTAGCTTCAACTGTAGTACCCACAGACCACATAATCCACCCAATGATGTCTTCAGCTCGAAGAGATGGATCTCGGTCACTTGCATTAACAACTGTTACGGGTAAACTCACAGTCCATACCCAGATGGCCTGTCATAAAAATGAAGACCACACACACAATAAAATTTTAAACCCTTCTGGGACATTTACGTAACATGCACTCAGACTTAGACATGAACCTATAAACCTCCCAGACGAATTAGTGAAATTTTTGTGATAAAAAAGGGTAGCATCTAGAAAACCTGGAATGTCCAGAAAACTGCCAATTTCCCCATATTAGAACGCATTTCATCAAAGCGACGGTCTTCCCCCCATTGTAAGATTCTGTTTGTAACAAGAATATGAAGAAAATCAATTTCATAACTTAAATTGAAAAACATTGAAGTATAATGTTTTCCTTCAAGACAGTGATGATCTGTAGCACGTTAAACTGGAAACAAAATAATAATAATAATAATAAATAACATGTTATAATACATGTTCAAGGTGCCAATGTTGTAATTTTTCTTGTCAAATACATCAAACTAAAGCATGATATCATAAGTATATAAGCATGTATGCTTAGGCATGTTTATTTGGTATATAGGAATACACAGTTGTCAGATCAAAGCATTAATTAAGTAAATTCCAGAAATGTGTATGAGTCGAGGATGTGCAGTACCTGAAATGGAAACCCTGACAAACCCAACATGGAGACATCAAGAATGGTTAGAGGTCATAGATTTCAGAGTTAGATCACTACAAAAATTTTACTTCCGAGTATGCGAGAAAAACTCATCAGTTTATACCTTTATTTTTTATTTTTATAAAAAAAGGTATGAGCATAAGAAATCATACCACAAAAAAGACAAAGAAAGCTTTTGTCCTAATAATTGTGTCAATGTGTCTAACATGTCCCTGTAACAAAACTTATATATGCTCATTCTCCTGATTTACCATTCAAAAAAAAAAAGAAAAATCACATTCAACATTGAGAACAGTTGGATTCTTTCGGGATAGGTTTATTGATATATATGAGTGTATATGGGCACAATATGTAAATATATTTGGGTACATTGTCCATGAGTGGTATATTAATACTCTATGTAATGGCTCTAGTATCCCTTTTAATAATACATTCATTGTATGAGTGTTGGTAACACAACCTCATATGATTTCCCCTATTCTCTCTCTCCTCCTCCTTTTTCTTCTTCATCCTTTACACTTACGCACCCAAGCACATATCTATAGAAATCCACTTGGTATTAGAGCTAACATATCGATCTAGAGGCCCCGAATAGTTTTCTAGCGACTGCAACACCCTTGCTGACGTCAGTAGGTCATACAGATGCCGTCACCATCAGTAATGACTTGAGAGGTCAGTGATGATTGCTGTAGATATCTGTATATCATTTTTTTTTTTTTTTTTTTTTTTTGAGAATTAAGTGCTTCGTTTGTTGTTTTTTGAGTTCGTTTAGTATATTTTTCAAGTATTTTTCAGCGTTTTTCTCAGATCTTGTTTTTTTGTTCGATTCATGCTTACCTGATGTTTTTAAGTTCCAATTTTGGTTGCCTCAAGTTTGCCTGACCCTATGTGACATTTTGCCACTTGTTTCACTCAAATTTATTTGGATTTGAGCAAGTTCTGTGTGTTTTACCAGAGCACTCTTACCACCAAGCCCTATTTTCCCTCTTTCCTCTTCGATTTCTGTGCTTTGTTGCTCGTTGTGATGTCTATGGTGCTCTCTTTGTTTTCTGTATCATTTGAGGAACCCTCTACGTGTTGTGGTCTTGATTTTTTGCTTGCTTATACTGCTATGGCTTTGTTTTTTTCGTTTGGAATGGCCTTTTTGAGGTCTCATGTTTCTTACAATCTCCTCTTTTGTACGACTGGGTTGTATGGTTCTGTGGAGCAGTTTGCTGACCTCTAAGTTGGTATAAGGCTGTGTAGCCTCCTGTGCCGTGATTGTTTGTGGGTGTAGCCAATGGTGTACTTCTTTGCTTCTGTAGGTGTAATTGTTGACTGTATTGGGGTTCTTTTTCAGCTCCTGTCATGAGCCATGTTCCATTGTACTTGTTTGTAACCCACCATAGTATTGCTCCCTCTTTGCTATCATGTCCGAGGATAGTCAAATCGATTCTTCCCCTCCGGTGACTGTTTCAGCTCTTGGCCTTGGCCATGCTCCTCTAGGCCATTGATCAAGCCCTTACACCTATTACGACAGTGAAATTTGATGGCACCAATTACTTGGCATGGTCTCAGTCAACTTGGTGGTCCCTCCTTAGCCGTGGAAAGTCAGGGTATATTACTAGGAGTACTCCTGCCCCAGACCCTTCTTCTCCTTAGTTTCCCAAGTGGAAGACTGAAAATGCTCTTGTTGTTCCTGGTTTCTCCACCCTATCTAGCCGTCAATTGGTAACACGTATCTGTTTCTCTGTTCTTCCAAGGAGATATGGGAAACCCTTGAGAGGACCTATTCTGAAGTTAGCCAGCTTGCTGAGGTGTATGGGCTTTGTTAGCAAGTGTGGCAGATGTAGTAGGGTGATCAGTTTATCACTGCCTATTACTTCAGCCTGTATCACTTGTGGAAGGAGATTGACCATTATTCAGCCCTCCCCGCTCTCTGTGCTCCTGATGCTTCAGTCATTTAGAAGTTTGTTGAGGAGAGCCGTGTGTTTGAGCTTCTTGCGGGTCTTAATCTCAAGTTTGAACCTGTTCGGAGTCATCTTCTTGTCCGTAATTTATTTTCATCTCTTACAAAAGTGTCTACATTTCTCCACCGTGAGGAGCACCATCGGAGTGTTATGTATGTATCTCAACCTCTCCTTGCTCCTGAGAGGTTAACTCTTGCCTCTACAAAGAGGTGGTCATAGTGGTGACCATGGTCGTGGCCGTGCTGGCAGTGGCTCAGATGACCGAAATCGATTACGTTGTGAGCATTGTAGATAAACACATCATACGAAGGCCACAAGTTGGGACCTTCATGGTTGCCCACAAGAGCCCATCTCTCAGTCTACTCACTATGGTGTAGCTCCTCGTTCTATTACTGGGGGTCATTCCAATGTATATACCGCTACACCTATTGATGTTTCTCATCCTGTTACCCTGCCTGAACCTTTGATTGTATCTGGTGGAGAGTTGGCCTCTCTTCACAAATAAATGCCTTTCTTCATTATTTTGTGGCTCAAATGGATACTTCTTCCGGTGGTGCCTCCACCTCTTCTGTTGTTATAGCAGGTATATCGGACTTTGCCCTTAGTGCTTCTTTTCCCACCTCTAGTGCTTCCTGGATTATTGATTTAGGTATCTCTTACCATATGATTGGTATGTTATCTCTTTTTTCCACTTATACTATTCGTTCTAGTCAAGACATAGTTCGTATTAGGTTTGTACACATTTCTCCCTCCTTATCTCTTTCCTCTATATTTCATGTTCCTAACTTTTAGCTTAACCTTGTTTCTGTCAGTCATCTTACTAAGTCCTTGAATTATGGTGTCATTTTCTTTCTTTCTTATTATATCTTTTAGGACTTGGTGAGGAGGCAGACTATTAGTAGAAATCATGAGGGGCACTTAGTGAAATTAGTTTTCTTCACTTGGTTGACTTTGCCAGAAAAGAAAATGGCTTTACCTTCTTGATGCGACATCACACCTTACCTCTCCGGTGTAGCATACATCTTCTCTGTCCTCCTTATCTAAGCTTATGCAGTGGCACTTCCGGCTAAGCCACTTGCCCTCCTTTACATAAACTATTCCATGTTTATGTAGTTTTATTTCTGTCCTTTTCTCATTGTGAAACTCGTGAGTTTGCAAAACATTGTAGATCTTATCCTATGAGTACGAGTAAGTGTACCTCTCCTTTTTCTATTGTTTATTCTAATGTGTAGGGTCTTGCCCTATTATTTCTTTATTTGGTTATTGTTCTTTTGTTACATTTGTGGATGAATTTACTTGTACTACTTGGGTTTATCTGTTACATGTTAAAAATGAGGTGTTTTATACTTTTCAACTATTTTATAAGATGATAGATACTTAGTTTGATTCTTAGATTCATATTCTTAGTTTTGATAATGGCAGTGAGTATATGTCTTCTGTGTTTTCTGCATATCTCTCTTAGCATGAAATCCTTCATCAAACTACCTGGCTATAAACTCTTGAACAAAATGGAATTGCTGAAAGGAAATATCACCATCTATTAGATATTACTTGTGCTTTATTGCTCACTGTTTCACAAGTTTTTTAGCAGATGCTCTTCAAACTACTGCTTATCTTATGAATTGGATGCCCACTCGGATTCTTGACTTCCAGTCTCTTTTTTGTCTCTCCAGCTCTGCTCTTGGTTCCTCTCTTCTTCCCAAAGTTTTTGGGTGCATTTGCTACGTCCATATACCAAAGTTGGATCGTTTTAGGTTGGACCCCAAGGCTCTTAAATGCATTTTCCTTGGGTATGCTCCGAATCTGAAGGGATACAAGTGATATCATCCATCTACTCGAAAACGTATTGTTTCCATGGACATCACCTTCCATGAGGTTGTTTCTTTATTCTCTCCTAACCATCCTCATCTTCAGGGGGAGAAACATAGTGCATGTGAAGCTAAAGCTGCTCCTCCTCTCCTTGTTCCTCTGTATTCCTTTAATATTGATGGAAGTCATAACAAGGAGGAGCAAAAAGCTGTTCTAAAGGAGGCAGAACCTTCTCATAAGAAATCATTGATGAAAGATTTTATTCATGTGTTTGTTAGACAAAGGCGGAAGATTGCTCCTAGCTCTCATGTGCCTCTCCAACAAGTCACCTCCTCTCCATATATTGCTTCTTCTATACTTCCTGATGAGTTTCATTTGCCCATTGTTATTAGAAATGGTATATGTGCTTGTATTCAACACCCTATTGCTAACTATGTGTGGTATAATTTTTGTCTGCCGAATTTAGGGCTTTCTCCACCTTTTTTCCTTTGTTTCCATTCCATGTAGTGTTCCCCAAGATTTATCCCGCCACAGCGGCGAAAAGAAATAAAGGAAATGCAGGCACTTGAAAAGAACAAGACATGAGATATTGTTGACCTTCTAAGAGGGAAGGAGCTAGTGGGGTGCAGATGGGTATTCTCAGTGAAGCTTCAACCAAATGGTATTGTTGAATGATATAAAGTCAGGTTAGTAGCCAAGAGATATACCCAAACTTATGGGATTGATTATCAGAAAACCTTTGTCCTAATAGCAAAAATGAGTTCTATCAGGATCTTGATCTCAGTTGCTACAAATCAAGGTTAGTCACTATTTCAGCTTGATGTAAAAAATGTTTTCCTTCATGGAAACCTTGAAGAAGAAGTTTATATGAGATTATTTTCTGGTTTCTAGCTAGTTATGGGCAAATGAAAAGTTTGCCGCCTAAAGAAGATGCTCTATTGCCTCAAACAATCTCCCTAAACATGGTTTGAGAGATTTCGAGGTGCTATACTCAAGAATGAGTACAAATAATGTCAAACTGACCATATTCTCTTTGTAAAGCATCAGCGAGGAAATGTCAACCTTTATTGTCTATGTTGATGATATTGTGGTTATAGGCGATGATCATTGTGAGATCAATAACCTAAAAGGTTTTCTTGGAAAGGAGTTTAAAATCAAGGATTTGGAACCTCTCAAGTACTTTCTTAGAATTGAAGTTGCTAAATCTAAATATAGTCTCTTCTTATCTCAAGGCAAATATGTTTTAAATCTCTTTTAAGACTCTGGGATGCTAGGGTGTAGACGGTTGGGATTTGGTGCGCCCTCTTAAAGTGCCCCTAATGTTCCCTGCATGTAGGAGGGACATATCAGGTCGAAAAGTGATTTACACTTCTTAAGGGGTGGTGTAAATCACTTCATCATGTGATGTGTCCCCCCTACATAGGGGGCACTTTAGGGGGGGCACCAAATCCTAAGGGGGATGTAGAACTTGTGACCATCGCCGACACGTAGATGATTGATATTGGGCGTTATCAGAGATTTGTAGGAAAGATGATTTATTTGACCTTGACTAGATTAAATATCTCTTATGCAGTTGAAGTGGTCAGCTAGTTTATGCATGCTCCCACAACTAGATATCTTGAGGCAACATACCATATTGTTTGCTATTTGAAAAAGAGTCCAGGTCAAGGACTCCTATAGACATGATCTTCGAGTTGAGGCTTTCACAGATGCAGATTGGGCAAGATCTGTGACTGATAAATCTACTTCTGGTTATTGTACTTTTATTTGAGATAACCTTGTTTCTTGGCGTAGCAAGAAGTAGTCAATTGTAGCCTAGTTAAGTGCGGAAGCAGAGTTTCGAGCCATGGCGCATAGGATTTGTGAGATGCTATGGATACGTGGATTCCTGAAAGAGTTGGGATTTCATTCTCACGATCCCATGTGATTATACTTAGGGGTGGGTTCAGCTCGAGCCATGATAGGTCCAGGCCCAGGCCCACTACATTATACTTCAGGCTTAAGCCGGGCCTAGGCCCGAAATTTTTTAAATATTAAGGCCCAAACCCGACCACAAGAATTTTATCAAGCCGGCCCATCTATTTGGAAAAAAATTGTTTACAATAAAAATCGAACTCAAAACATCTCACTTACTTAGAAAATACTCTAACCAACTAAACTATATAAGTTTACTTGTTTTAAAAAACATAGTTAATAATAAAATATTAATCTGATGGGTACCTGTTTTTTCATCTGAAAACTGTTTTTACAGTTTTAACCCTATGTACCTAGCCTTTGTGTGTAGGACACCGTAGGACATACAAAATCCTAGACAATATTAATAATAATGTAATCATGTATAAATGCATGGATCCGAACCCAACTTGTTTATTGAGAGAGTCCAAAACATTATACCCAGATCCTCAAAGTTGTGGTCAGGTATTCGGTTAATTGAGTACCTATTGACCACCCTAAATATATTCAACAGTAGTAAATCGGCTAACATTGTCACTACACCTATAATAAATATACATGGGGCATCTTCTCATTCTAAAAGTTCTTAGCGGTTGAATTAGTAAAAGTTTAACCAACATAATCATGGATCAACAATTGATTTAAGTTTATGTGCACTTAAGCATGATGGAAACATATGCGGTCTTTTAATCATAAAGCATTCTTTTTTGTCATTCCATTAAGTTCTCTCTCTCTCTCTCTCTCTCTCTCTCTCTCTCTCTTAAAGTACTTTCTCATTTAAGACAAATGTTATGGGTCTTAGGCGGGCCTATCCTTAAGCCTGTTATTGGGCTGAGCTCGGGCTAGGCCAAGGTGAGCCCAAGCTTAACCCTAACTAATGACCGGGCTTTAAGTCGGGCCTAGGCCCTTGCCAATAGGGCTACAAGTTATCCGAAAAATGGCCGTGTTCTGGTCCGCATCCAATCTGAAATAAGCTTATCTAGTCCGTTGATAAAAATATCCGTTATAAACAGAGATATATATATATATATATATATATATATCGAATTGTTCCGCTAAATATCCGTTTCGTTAAAATATAACTATATATAGAATAGACTGTTGGATTTAAAACTAATCCAACAATCTTAAATAGCCTAGTAACTAAAACCCTTAAAAATATATAAGCTTTTTACTTCATATCTGTTCTATCTTGGTCTATGGCGGCACCCACAAGTACTACCACAACTATGCCGCAACGGTGGAAGTTCACACCCACCATATAGGAGAAGAGATGGTGTTTTGCTCCATCTGACATCGTTACTAGGCCATACAGCATCAGAGATTTTGAAGAGGATAGACATGGGTTAGGGAAGATCGCACTAGCGACGGTGACAACATATATGGAATTGCCTATTTTTTCCAGATATTCGAAATTCAATCCGAAATTAGAATAAAATACGGAAAAGGATATGCTCATATTCGTTCCGAATCTGGTCCATTTGCAACTCTACTTGCCAGGCTCATCATCAGGTTGGGCTTTTTCAGGCCGGATTTAGGTTGGCTCGGGCCCATGCTCACCCCTAATTATACTATGATAGTAAAGCCGCCATTAGCATTGCTCATAATCCGGTTCAGCATGACAGAATGAAACATATTGAAGTTGACTGACATTTCATAAAAGAAAAGTTGCAAACTAAGCAAACTTGCATTTCCTTTGTGAAGATTGTAGATCAGGTAGCCGATGTGTTTAAAGGATTATGAAATCCTAGTTTTAGTAGGATTATTTGCAAACTGGGTATGCACAATATTTACATACCATCTTAAGAGGGAATGTTGATATATGTGAGTGTATATAGGCACAATGTACAAGGGTATTTGGGTACATTGCCCATGAGTGGTATACTTGTAAATACTCTATGAAATTACTCTAATATCCCTTTTAATAATACATTCATACATATGAGTGTAGTAACACAACCTCATAAAATTTCCCTATTCTCTCTCTCCTCCTTCATCCTTTACACTTACAAACCCTAGCACATATAATGTAGGATACCAATGGGATTAGGCTCCTACAAAAATTAATGATGAACAAAAAGCCTAAATATTGAATCTTGAACTTCAAGAATACTGAAAATTAAATAAACAATTCAAGAATTCAAATATTTGAATAAATACATGCAAGAATCAAATAAATCAATTCAAGAATGCTCTAATTAGTAAATAGAAGGGGAGAATTAAAGAAAATTAAAGAAACAATAAGAGGAAATCAAGAAAGAGTCGAAAATCCAAGAAAATTGTGGGTTTTCCATAAGGATCCCTAAAACTTAGGGGATACTAGGGGACACCTAGCCCACCCCCTATTTTAGGTGGGGGAATTATTCTATGAAAAAATTTAAGAAGAAGAGGGGTTTAGGATGGGGCGGCTGCAAGGGTGGGTGTTCTTGGGTTTAGGATTCTTGAAATTTTGGGGAGAACTCAAGAAAGGGTGATTTTAAGGTTGGAAAATTAAGGAAAATTGAATGGATAGGTTTAGAAGGTTATGAGAGGTTTAAGGTTGCAAGGATTTAGGGTTTTAAGGAATGGATTAAAAGTAATTAAAGAAAAGGTTACTAGAAATTTTCTAGGTTTCAAGAAACCCAAGTAAAATCTAAGGTTCTTGATTTTGTGTTCTTGAAAAGGGTTAATGAGGATTATAGTAAAACAGAAAATTTAGATGGAAAAGAAGCTAGAACAAGAAGATTAAATGAGAAAGAAAGAAAAAGGGAAGATGAGAGGTCGTGGGAGAGAGAAGAAGAAGAAAGAAGAGAGAAATAAGAGGAAAGACTCACCTTTGATCGTGAGAGGTAGGGAAAGATACCAGTCCAGCCATGAGGCTCTCCACAACTTCACAATTTTATTCAAATTCAGAACTGATCGTATAAGAGAGAAATAAGAGGCTTTATAAGCCTTTATACAAATTTGGACCAAAATACCCTTGTACCCTGTGCTATATGGCTAACACTAAAACTCCTATGAAATAAATTAAAAAAAAGACTTCCAACTTCTAGAAATTGCAAATAACTCTCCATGGCATTAAAGCCTTATTACATCAAATAAACCATGTAAAACCCATAAAAACATAAATAAACTTGAAGAAAACTAAATCTAATCATGGGAACAGCAAGATGTTCACTTAGATTTCTTAGGAAATCTAATTGTGGGCTTCCATAAAGGATAGTTCTTCTCGAGCTATAGCAAGACTGATGCATCAACATATCTATAGAAATCCACTAGGTTTACCTAGATTTTGGGTGTCAACCACAATTTTGCTTGCAATAGAAGAAAAAAATAAAAATAAAACATACACAGAAGGGCCTTTAATTTATAATCAACCTCCTTGCCTGTGAATAATGTGAGATATGGAGCACTCTTATGAACCTCAAGTTTCATGAGAATTTTTTTTTGTTGGTATACCAGTGTTGATAGCTCGATAGAGGACTCACCTGATTTAATTGGGATAATACGAGGCTCAAGGTGATTCTTTTCTACTTATGTCTTAGATTGCAGTAAGACCCAATATATCTCATTAAGCTTAAAGAAATTAGGGAAGGACCCAAATTAGAAAGTCATTTAAAATAGAATATTGTCAGCTAGGTCAGCCTCAGAATATGTAGTTTAGTACTTTATTTGAAATATAATACTGAATACCTACATATTATCAATATAGTAATAAGAAATGTAACATAGGGTTTTCAAGATCTCATAAACAATTATAGGCATCAGAAAATTTCTTTAAAATTTTCATTTATAGATGTCCACCACATGTGAAGAGAGGCAACCAGTCTTTTTTATTTGGTGTCATCTGCCTAAAGAGGTGTTCTCCAGCTATTTCTCACTCCATTGTTTCTACTAGGTCAGTTTCTCACTAAACTTAGTTGAAGATATATAATATTCCCATTTTGAAAATTTGAAGATGCATTCAACTTAATCTAACAAACAGGACATTTAAATATCAAGTTAATGTATAAATCATTTCACTCATGGCACATGTTTGAGAAAGCACCAAAACCTGTCCTGTTTTCTTTTAGAGTCTTCCATGAAAGTGCTATAATGTGACATTAATAAATAAAAAAGATCATTTCCTTAATTGTTGTTTCTTTCTAAGCTATGTTTAATGGCAATCCAGGTTTGCCTCTTAACCATCACCTAGCTAGACACTGAAAATGATAGGGATTCCAGCTAAGAGAAGTGATTGCCGAGGCATCAATGTCGTAATTCTTTTTGTTTTCGATTTAGACAAAACCTCACACCATGTCAATATTTAAAGAAGATAACATTTCATTGAACATGACATTCATGTGATTCACTTGGCCTAAAATGCTTGTATAGAGTCAACTAACCTTAAATGACATTACAATAAACATAGCTTAAAAAAAACTTCATTCTGTGACATTATTTAGAGGACTTTGGGGGGGTGGGGGTGTAACAATCCCTAATGCAGGACTATAATTAACAAAGACCTTCTATAACGTCCTTCCACAACAACCATAAGAAATGACTTCAGATGGGCATCCAAAAAGTAGTTGTGTCAAAATTAGAGGATGTTGCATATGAAACATTCACATAACACTCTTAACACACATCTCCACCTCAAAAACAGCTCTAATTTAATAGGAAAAACCATCCTAAATCCCCCCCTCGTGGAAGAAGAGATTGAAGATGTTGAGGGGAAGGCAGTCTACTGAGGATATGGCTCTGGAGTCTGGATAGACTGGAAGGGTGGAACAACATTTGTGTAACCATCTCAAATAGTCAGGATGTGGCTTGGATGACGATGAAGACTTGACGGAGGCATCAAAGAAAAGAAAACCAGTTCCTAATTCAGCAGTAACTGGATGCTGATGACGGTGAGGGGGGTGGGGGGGAGGAGGGGTGGTGGTGTCAAAATTACCTCAATAAGCTATTGAGGATGTAATGAAAACAGTTTCTGGTTAGTATTCACCATTCAGTAAATGAGATAGTGGATAATAAAAGTAGATAGAAGAAATCATAATAAATCGTTGGTTGAGAGATCAAGTGCAATGCATTTGGAGAACTGGCATGCTGACCTTCAGAATTCAAGCTGTTTATCATGTAATATGGTCTTTGTGTTGTCAAGAATTTTAGTGTACCTTATTAAAATGATAATTTCGGTTCATTTGATTTTAAAACTCAACAAAACAGATAGCTGGAACTGGTCCATAGTGATGCAGCAGCATTAGAGTTTCTGGAGAAATCCTATCCTATTTGGAAGCCCAAGATGAAGAAATCTCAAGGGAAGAAGGTTAATGGGAGATGCCCATGGTAGAAGAATGTTTAGGGTCTCTTAATTTTTTATTTTGATCATGTAATAAGGCTCTTTTGCAGCCATAGAGTAGAGTTTATTAGTTGGTAGTGTTTTAGGGGTATTTAGGAAAGTTTTTACTAATTTTAAGTCAAAAAAATAAAGGGGAATGAGTGCTGGTCATGTGACTAATGTAGGGGGGTATTTTAGGGAGTTTGGACCAAAATTTTTAAAAGGGTTATATAACCCTACTCATGTAACGATCTCAGCATATTTTAGGAAGGAAAATTTGTTTTTTGTAACCCATGCGTGGGCAGCCCTTCTTCTTCTCCTCTACGAAACTTCAAGGTAAGAAACCCCTCTCTATTCTTCAATCTTCTTCTTCCATCACTCTTTCTCTTCTCCCCATTTTATTCCTTTATATCTACCGAAAATTCTGTAGTTTCTCCTCTAACCTTCTTTGACAATCTTCATCACCCCTCTCTAATCCCCACACATTTGCCCTAACCCTTTCTTAAGAGTATACATAACCCATAAACGATCCACTAGGAGGTGTTTCATTCCTCCTTAATCTCCTCCCTATTAAATAGGGATAGCTTTTAGAAGGGGCTGGCATTACAGGTTCTGGAGCAGATTTTTGTGAAGTTTTTTTTGGACTTTGGAATGAGGTTCTAAGAGTATTACAACTCTTTTATAGAGGTTTGTGAAGCTACTTTAGGGGGTTCAAATAATTCTTCAAGAGCTTGACTGCGTATTGGAGTGGTGTTGGAATCTTTGGACTTCTACTGAAATTGGTACAGTACCTGTGCATGAACATATCCGAATTTGTGAGTATTTAAGTATTATTTAGATGGTATTTCAACCATATTTTGATGTGGACTTATTGTTTATTTAAAATCCAATAAATATACTCAATGTTAATTTGATAAATAGCCAAAATATATATATATATATATATATATATTTTCTGTTGAAATCACTGTTAAAGCACTTCGGCATAATTAGGTGTTTTCTAGTTTATATAACTAGAGACATCCAAATTAGGTGAAATTTGGAGGAGAGAACCCTTATAGTCTGTCTGTAATATTTCCAAAAGCCCGAAAATTTCTAACGCATCAGAAGGGTATTTTAGTAATTTTTTCACTTTTCTAGAAAATTACAAAATTGCCACTAGGCAGAATTTTCATACATTGATTTTGGAGTTATTATATGTTATCAGGATCCTATTGCTAGTGTTTCGCATATAAATTGCATTGGGTTCCACATCACATAGAGCCTGTGTTTGACAGAGACCTGAAGCAAAAGAACATCATAAAAATGAAACCCTACTAGAAAAAGATGATACAAAAAAAAAACAGAGGCTAGAGAATTTGAAGGAACTTAAATGGGTTGGGCTGAATGAGAAATAAAAGAATGATCTGGTCAGTTGGATCCTCTGTAAAGGAAAATGTGAGGAGTGAGCCTAAGGTCACTCGAGATGATGAAACAGGAATTGTTAGGTACAAGGTCATGGAGATTTGATGATGAACAGGAACATCTATGGAGAAAGGCTATTGCAATCAAATATGGCTGTACACTTCATGATTGGCGTGTTGAAGTTACTTCTAGCTATGGTGATTGTGTATGAAAAGAATACTCAAGACAACCCAAGACTTTAACCACATATCAACTACAAGGCAGGAAGGGGGTACTGTGCAATTCTGGGAGGACACTTGGTGTGGCAATTGCCTTTGCGGCTTGCCTTTCCCTCTTCGTATTGCATAATTTGTGAGACACTTCTATGATGTGATAACTGAGTGGGAGCTCTAGCTTTCCAAGGCAAGTAAATGATTGGGAGTTGGATCAGCTCAATGGTCTAATAGCCACACAAACACCAAGTGTCTATTTCTACTCTAATAAAGGATAAAAGAGTTTTGATGATTGAGTTTCCACTACATCTCTGTCAAATCTTCCATTTTCTCTATTTAAAAAGGGATAGAGACGGATTCATTTCTAGATAGGTTTACTTGGAGTCCTCATATTCCTTCGAAAGTGTGTCTCACGTGGACAGCCTATCTTGATAAGATTCCAATTGCTGATCACCTGATTTCAAGAAAAATTCATGCGAAAAATGTGTTTCTAGTGCAAGGAGACCAGGGATTCAAATAGCCACCTTCTCTTACATTGCATATTTTTACATGAGAGATGGTCTTTGTTTGTGCATCATTTTGGTCAAACTCCCATGTGGATCTCATACTGAAGGCTTCAGCCCCAACTCTGGGATCCATTTCTTTAGACCCTTTCTCCATTTGTTTGGGCATTTGGAAAGAGAGAAACAAGCAGATTTGTTATGACCTATCCTCAGCTCATGTTATTGGCCAGATATAGAACATGATCCTTTTCTGGTCATCTACCCTCCAAAATTTCAGGAGGACCAAATTTGAGGTCTTTAGGAGGAATTGGTCTCTCATCAAATTTAATCCTTGTTATATTTTTTATTTTTTTATTCTTTAATGTGTCCTTTTGTATTTGTAAATGTGTCAACACTCCACTCACAGCTCATGTTATTGGCCAGATATAGAACGCGATCCTTTTTTGCTCATCTACCCTCCAAAATTTCAGGAGGACCAAGTTTGACGTCTTTAGGAGAAATTAGTCTCTCTTATATTTAATCCTTGTTATATTCTTATTTTTATTAATCTTTAATGTGTCTTTTTGTATTTGTACATGTGTCAACACTATATGACCATGTTAATCTTGTGTATATGGGGCTTTTCCTGTTACACTATTAATAGAATCCTTTTCATATATATCAACAAAAAAGAAAAGAAAAAAAGAACAAAAATAATTATGAGAATGCCCAATATGGATGAAGAAGCAGGATTAATTGAAAACTCTTTTTGAAAACTTAAAAGGAGCATCAACTAAAATCCTTTCTGGATAAGTAAGTAACACCATTTTTCACAAGCTAGATTGTAAAGCCAACCAGTTTATTTTTTTCCTAACTAACATTAACATGTCCTCTAGCCTGAGCTGCTATAGCAGAAGGATGTTTGATCATTAGCATCAGATCTGATGAATATCAGGTGTAAATATGGGAGACCAAGTATGTTCAGAGTTCAAACAACCAAGCGACATTTTCTAGCATTCTGCTGATAAAATAATGTACCAAATCATTTCCAAAACAGGTGAACAGGCAAGAATTCCAGAGAGACTGTACAGATGTGCATCAATCTAATGTATTTTAACGATCATACCTCATTAACAGAAACAGACCTAGGCGAAGACCCCATAGTACTACAAGCAAAGTCAAGACTACCTGAAAAATGGAGAAGCAAGATCAGACATGAAAAGAAGAATGCCTCAAACAAAAGTCATAGCTGGATGAGAAGTAAACATTATATACATACATACATACATACATACATATATATATATATATATATATTAAAATGAAGAAGAGGAAATACAAGAGAAGAAAAACTAAAATACAAGAGAAACAGCAAGAAAAACCCAATCTTACAAATCAAAACAAGGAACACTGCTCAATCCAAAAGAGACTCAATCCTAGAAATAGAAGCAGGCCAACCTCTAAAGTCTCAACAGGTCATTAAAAGATGCTCCATGATTTTCTTTTGCAACCATTGCCCAAGAAGCCACTTTGAAAAGAATAGACTTTGTGACATCAAAGGGGGACTTTCGCAACCCTTCAAATACTCTTCAATTCCTTTCCTTCCAAATTCCCCAACACACACCATGACAAATCAAACTTCAAAAAATGTTTTCCTCAAGAGCCCAAAAAGCCACAATTTCAATGGATAATGAGATCAATTCAGCAACAGGGCATATCCCAACAAAGAGAAATTCTACTTTGGCCACTCATATTAACTAAACTGATTTCTAATAGGATAGTAGTGATTGTTTACCATAGTAGTGATAGTAGTGATCAACTGACTTGATATTTTCCATAGATTGTTTACCAAGGAATTTGACTTAACTTTGCAGCTTGAGAATCAGCTTGACTTGGTGGTCATAGACAGTGTTCTAAAGCCAACCTAGAGGTCAAACTCGAAAGGAGAGCATGTAAATTCAATAAAACAAGTAGGTAACCTTGTTGTGATGGTTCAAACCCATTGTTAAGAGTGAATTAACCAACTATCCCAAAACCTTTTGGTGTTAGACGAATTAATATACTTCAACAATTCCCCCCTCAAGAGGAGCACTGTTCACTCCTGGGAACACTCGGGGAACCAGGTGCATGCACACACGTGCACAACTACGCCCGGGAGAATAGTACAACTTCCACAGGAATTTGAACTCGCGACTTGGTTTGGCTCTGGTACCATGTTAAGAGTGACTTAACCAACTCTCTCAAAACCTTCAGGTGTTAGGAGACACACGAATTAATATAATTCAATAGAGATTACTATGCCTCACACACTAGTGGGTGTATATTTTCATCCATACTAAATGTTTATAATAAAACAAGTTAACCAAATTAGGGTCAACACATCTCTCCCTTGTTTTTCCACTTCAATATTACCGCCTCCTTGTTTTTGGCATATTTGGACTGTGCAGTCCCAATTGTTTGAGAACTCATCTTTGTAGATCAGGTTCATGTAATATTCATTTATTGTAGTCAATTCCATTCCATGACAAAATAGATGATGTAACAAACTAGATCATGACTTATATGTATTGCACTACTTTAAGTGTGATGATAGAGTTTAAGTGGTTGAGTCCAGTATCTGATTAAGATTGAAGACTTTGAAGACCACATAAGGCTAAGGCTAGTGAGCATGGTTCAACAAGAAGAGCTTCTGAAGCCATCACATGATCTTCATAGGTATATCATTGGTAAAGGTGGTAAGTTAGCTCTAGAGATCTAAACATATCTAAGTTGGTTAGATTGGACCTCACCCAAAGCCTACAGGAGGAACCTTGGTTGAAAAAGAACGAAAAATAAGTAGAAACTGAAAAAACAGGGGAGTTAGACCAATCCAGATTAGTCGGACCGATCCAAACTTAAGTGGATCGATCTATCACTTAAATTGGACCGATACGAGGGATCTTTGGTGGTTCTCTGCGTAGACAGAGAACACCTGGACAGATCCACCAGACCGATTCAAGGAAACTCTGGTGTTTCTAAACTGGTCTGATTGGAATGCCAGACCGATCCAAGTGTTAACGGACCGATCCAGGGAACCTAGACTAATCCAAGTCCATCCGGACCGATCCAACATGGCAAAAATAGAAAAAATTAATTCGCAAAAAATCCGAGATTGTGATTTTTAGACCGTTGGGGGGCGAGGGTTCCATCCTCTATAAATACCCCAAACCCTAATTAGGGTTATAAGGCTTATGAGACATTAAGGAAGATTAAGAAAAGCTTTTAAAGAATAGTCCATGCGAATAGAGATGCTACTCCATTGTTGGAGGTTGAAGAAATCTTTGTACGTGTTCTAACACTAGTAAATCACTAAGAAAGAGGGTTCTTCACCACATGCTTGTACTATTATCTGAACAACAATGAGTATATGTGGATTAGGTTTTTCCAACTCAGAAAACCCGTGAAAAAGCTTCGATAAATAGAGCCACAAGAGGCAACATCTATTATTTAATTTCTCTGGAGTACAGACTGGACTTAACAGTAATATCTGCCTAGTTTAGAGACATCTGACTTGAAAAATCGTTCCACACTTTTTATATATTTAGAGGAATTTACTACTGTACAGTAAAATCAGCCTAATTTAGAGGCAAGCTAATTCGAAAGGATTTGTGACTATAGTAAAATTTGTCTATTGAGAGACATATGATCTAGAGAGTCTTCTCTAGCATTTCATGTTATTTATTCTGAATTGAAAACTTCTGCCAAAGTCCTTAAGATTATTGCGAGTGTTTGCTGGAGTCATTGGACATGTTAGACTTATAGTGAGAGGATTCTCGTGGGAATGTAAGCACGAGATTAGTTTTTGTGATTTTGTTTGTAATAGATTGTAAACTCAGTTAATAAAATCATAGCTCAATGAGGAGCTTTTGACAGTAGACGTAGGCCCGGTGATGCAAGAGCATTCTATGCAAAAAAAAAAAAAAAAAAAAAAAAGATTGAAGACCATGATAAGTCTTAGGATTTTGTCCAAGTTGTTAGAGTGTTTTAGGTTGGATTTATTTGTAAGCCTTTTATTGGCCAGGGGGATTTTCTATAATTGTTTTGTCCTTTGGAGGTCTTATGAAATAATGTAAAAGTTTCATAGATTTTAGGGTTTCTTTTGTGTACACAACCAGCCTGTTTTTGGCATTTTTTTTTTGGACTGTTAAATCAGCCAAAAAATGGGGCCCACATGTCTTCATTGTACAACCCAAGAGTTGTGTCTAATTAGAAGTCTTTTTTAGAGTCCTAGTGGGGCCCAATAACCTTGGTTGACAGCCCCAATCTTCCCAAAATTTAGAAAGATTTTTTTTAAAATTCTTGTGGGACCCATGCCAGCAAATTATCATCCATTATTGTGGCAATCAAGAGTCCCCAATTCATAGGAATCTTATTGTTTAGGAAGTCTATTATTTTAGGATATCTTAGACTAGGAAGTTTCTTTTCTTTTTTTTACAACATTGTAATGCCTTTAAAGGGCCATTCACGATGGAATAAAAAGGGTGAAGAATTATTTCAAAAATTGAAGTTCAGCACATGTGTGTGTGGAGGGTTGCGACCCTAGTCTTCTCTCTCCTCTTCTTCTCCTCTCAACAAGTAAGGTATTCCCTTCTCTTTTCTTCTCTTTTTCTCTTCTTCTTTCTTCCTCCTCTAATCTTCTTTCTTGCTGTTCTGATTTTCTGAGATCAAGAACATATCAAATCCTCTTCAAGATTCAGTCTTGATTGAATCTTTGAAACCTATACCTCCTTCTCCCCTCTTGTTCTAATTCTCTGCTACAAAACCCATCCTAATCCAACCCTATACCTGTCGGCCATCCCAAAATACATCCCTTTCTTGTTCCTTTCAAGACAACATCCATAAGGGTAAGACATACCCTGCAGCTAATCTTCCCTAACTGTCCCTTGTTTTTCTCCCACCCAAAATTCAAAAGCCAATAGTATAAGATCTTATGGCAGCCTAGGAATTCAATTCCAGCTCTGCCACATCATTCCAAATAGGAGACCCTTCCCTTTAGCCCACTTGACAGTCCCAATTATCCCTTTAAGACCCTTTCTTTCCCTCTTAAACCTGCCAAGAAAATATCCATGATTTGAGCCCATCCCCTTCTACTGTTACGGATCAAGACTGACCAAAGATCTGATCTCTGTCTCCCAGCCCTGTACAGTCCTATTTTATAACTCTGTCGTGGCCTCATCGTGGACCAAACCCGAACCACTTGTAGCCTATATTTCAGTTTTATACTTACTCTATTTCAATCACTGTCGACTGCATATCATTCTCTATTCTATTTCCAAACTTCGGCCCAGAAATAAGTCTTTTTTTCCCCTGTTTATACATCTTGTCTGTCCTGTTCTGTACCCTGGATTAGTCCCAAACTTAAGCCTAAACCAGTCCACTTCTTTGGGTGATATCCTACATCACCCGGTGTGTTGAACCACTTTAAATCTCTTGTCTCTTGTGTGGATTGTGTTATTTTGTGCATTGTGTACTTGCTTGGCATTATCATTTAATTAGTGTGCACAACTGTTCGAATATCTAATTAATTTAATTGGAACTGAATTAAAACAATCAATTGATTGGTAAATTGGATAAATAAGTAGATCAATACTTTACACCACTTCTCTATCATTTAATTGAATTATACAATTTAGGGTATGTAAAATTAGAAGGTAATCAAATTGTAGGGGTAATCGAAAAATTGGTAATAAGCCTATTCACCCCCCCCCTCTAGGATTAGTTTACTAAAGGCTAGGGAATTTCACAATATCCTTAGGGATGTTTGTAAAAATCAACCTATTGATTTATCTGCACAGGGTTCCTCCCTTTGACTTCTAGAAATTAAAAAATCAACACAGATTTGACTGTATGTAAGAACAGTGTGGTATACATGGAAGTTCATAACTCCCTCTCATGCATATTTCTAAACTAAATTCTAAACTCCTAATTAAAAAAAAAAAAAAACTCTAAAATAGTTGATTCCCTCACAAAGTAATAGCCTGACAATATTTTGGCCATAACTTTCACAAATCACGATTCACGACATATTCACAAAATCTTGGGCTCACTAGAAGGGTAACTGAATAACCTTCCAAATGACACCAAAATCAAGCTAAAGGGTAAGTATTGACGCCTAAAAATAGGCACACTAAAGAATAGTGATAGAAATAGGACCTTTCATTTTTCTCAAAATTATCGTACAATAAGTAACACTCCAAAACCAACTTACAAACCAAATAAATACTAAACTTTTAAGAAACCTAAAAATTAAAAGAGATCTAGTTAAATAACTATTAAAACAAGTGGAGCCATAGACTCATGGGTTTCCTATGCCTGACAGAGTAGATTTGATGGATTTTAAATAGGAACTTTTCAAGGTCACAAATTTAAATATGGGCTACTTTGCATCCCACAAGTGAGTTCTGAGTTTTTCTTGTCCTTAAATAGCACTAGATCATGCTTCTTATTACCATCAAATATTATTGAAAAATAAATTTTAATACCATTTATAATTATTTAAGAACATTTGTCCATCATACATGTATCAATAGTTATGCATTATATACACAATCTTCTACTTGTTTGGGTAGGGGATGAGTGTGGTAGTTAATCAGTGAATCAGGTTTTGAACCAAGATCATGAATTTAATAAAATGGAACCTCAATTCTTTAGAGTGTTTTTCATTTCTTTTCTATTAATTTGTACTTATTCATTCATCAGATTTCATTAGTTCTGAATCTTCACATTTTAATGAGATGAAATGGCTAATGACATTTAAACTACTATTAGAAACTACGAAGACAACAAGGGCAAGAAATGTCCTGGAAAAGGAAAACTAACCATACCATGTATCTCAAACATGTTCAGTTACTAATTCACAGATCAGTACATAACAGAACAAAATATTGTTACGATGTGAATCACCCTTTGTCTTTTCCAGCAATACGAAAATATCTAAGTACATATCAATGAAAACACAATTGAAGATGCCAACTTGCTAAGCTGGTAAAGTCTGTGGGTGTCGTACCACAGACCTGGGTTCAAAACTGTCTTCACCTACAATTACCTATTAAAAAAAAAATGAAAACGCAATTTCTGTTTTTCGTCTGGGCAAATATGGAGACCTTTTCCTGGAACATGATTGGATTCTAAGATCACTTCTGGATCTAGGTAATTTCTAGTTAGCCCCAGTAGATCCCCCAGACAACATTTTTTTTTGGAAACAAGGCCCTGGGTAAGGAGACAGAAAGATTTCTCAGCATTATACGAAATGACCAGAACAGAAGCTATACATGGCAAGTAAACAAGGATTAAGTAAACAAGGATTACATGATAGTTGTAAATAACCACCCACACTGTTGGAGCAAGAAACTACACCTGTCTAAAATGCCATGTGCCTTTCAAAACCAGAGTCAATATGGCAAGAATAACAAAGTTTGTGCTTCCTGCAGAACCCAATTATCCAATATCAATCACAGATTTGTAAAATGAAACTAACAGAGATGAGATAAAATTAGACAACCGTCCCCCCCCCCCCCCCCAAAAAAAAAAAAAAAAGTTCATATAGCAGCACAAAGGAGACCAACTTAATCAATAATTCTAAGCAGTCTTCCCCTTTCTATCATTTTTTTTTTACCTATCAAATAAAGCATCAATAATACTCATTTAACTTCATAGAGGCAACAACCAAAGGAATTTTCTGAAAATGACATCCAAGAAGCAACAAAATCCCATCTTACTTTCATTTTATAAAACAACTCGCCACTTTTCTTTTCTGTGGGCAAGCTGGACATGAGCACACAATACAAATTGTGCCCAATACAGTTCTATAACTTCTTCAGTGACAAAACTTACGAATGCATAGAGACAGGAAGGTGAAGTTTGGATTTTATTTGTGGAGGTGTCCTAAACCAGTAATGGCAGTTTTGAACTTAAACACCATGCGAAAGCAAAGAAAAGACACACCAAAACCCATAAACAGAAGATATGGCTCCTGACACAACGAAGAACAGTAATGGACAGAGATCAATAAACGAATAAACAGCAACCTTTCAGTTAAAGTAGTTAAGCGTTAAATAAAGTGAAAGCAACTGAATTTCCTGCAACATCGATTATTCGACTCTCAAACGAGCATACAAAAAAAGAATAATTTCAAGAAGAATATATAAATTACCAGCGAAATCAGTGACTTTATCGAACTTGAGAAGAGCTGTTACCACGAAGAACAGGAACTGATAACCAACCTGCAAATAGAAAAGAAAACAATTAGTCGGTTAACGGAGAAAGAAAGATGATTGATGCAACAGTGAGAGAGAGAGAGAGAGAGGGAATTACTGTGACGATAGCTGTGAGGGCTAAGAAATGGGAGTCGAGAACGGTTCCCATTATCGTCTGTTCTCAACTGCCTGTGAATCTCTCTCTCTCTCGTCTCGACACGGCTTGTTTTGTAGTCGTTTGAAATGAAAATTTTATTATTCTTTAAGTGTTTGGTTTCCTTTTCTTGGAATCTGGAATGTGTAACTCCGTGGTGGGGATTTGTACACCGAACCTTGTGAACCTTTCGATCCATTTGTGAGTTGTGTTAAGCGGCAGGGTTAGTTGCGCACTTATGACTTTTTTTTTTGTTTTTTTCGGGTTAATTACACAAACGAGAATGATTGTCGGTGTTGACACAGGCTTATGTAGGCGTGCCATTGGTTGACACGTGATGTTATTTTTTAATTTAGTCTCTTTTTTTTAACACCTGAACGCTTTTAAAACCCAAGACAACATGTGTCAGCTTATAATTCCCCATAACACTAACTCTGTCATCACAAACATTTTTTTCCTTACCAAAAATATATAATATACATCTCCCCTTCATTTATCAATAATTACAAAAATCCCCCCTGATCACATATTCTGATTCAAGGTGATTTTACTTCGACTCCTATTAATTTAAACTATTTTTTAAAACAAAAAAAAATAAAAATGAAGGTTCTTTTGACACCTCATTTATAAGTGCACCTCACTTAAAACTCTATTTTTTACTTTCTCAAAATATCCCAATATGAAAAGACTTTTATACCCTTTTCAAACATTTAAAAAAAACAAATCAAATCAAATTTTTTAAGCACACTTCACTCTCCCTTCAAAACTACATTGTTTTTAACAATTCTCGTTCTTCCCAACACTCTTCCATCTTCTTCCTTTTTCTCAACTCCTTCCCAACACTCCTCAATTGCAACCTATTATCATTACAAGCAAAAACCTAAGCAATGAAATACCAATGAACTAATTTAGAGCGAGAAAGAAGCCCTCAGGTATGTATTTATGTGTGTGTGTGTGTGTGTTTTTTTTTTTTTTTTGAAATTTATTGCACCATGTTCGAACACACCAATTCAAGCACTACTAGGTTTGCTCAGATAGGCCATCCGAACAAAACCCATTTAGCTCGGATTGGTGTGTTCGAATAGGGTTAAAAACATTTGAAAAAAAGTTTGAATTTTTTAATATTATTAATTAGTTTATATATTAAATAGTAATTATTGTGATTGCAACCTAATATCTCGACTCATTGTAGCAAGGCTTCGAAAGAAATAGTTATAGATTACATTTATGAGTTCATCACATAGGAGGTAAAAATCAGTTTGTAATATACGCTTAAAATCAGTCTATAGTATACGCTAATGTTATTGGATCAATTGACCGTTGTGTTCTCCCTCTCTTGTGTAGATATTCAAAAGTCAGGTGGCCTTGATTAAGTGGGTAACAGATGTTGGAAAGAGGAATGGATTGGTGATTACCATTTTGAAATCAGATTCAAGTGGTGGTGTGAGAAAACTAAGTCTGACTCTAGGATGTGAGAGGAGTGGACGATACATAAAAGACAATAGGTCTAAAAACGTCTGTGTGGATGCGAAGGTTAGGGGGACAGGTACCAAAAAATGTTAATGTCCATTCCAATTAAAGGGTAAGAAGTTGCCCAGCGATGATGAATGAATGTTGGAAGTTGTATGCAGCTTGCATAACCATCCCGGTTGTTGATCATTTAGAAGGTCACTCCTATGTTAGTAGATTATCCGAAGAAGAATATTCATTATTAAATGACATGTCTAAGAGTAACGTGAGATCAAAAGACATTTTGGTCACTATGAAGCAAAAAGATCCCCTTAATACAACTACAATGAAGGTATTCTACAATGCATGATACAAATATAAGCTAGAAGAGAAGGTTGAGAGATCTCAGATGTAACAATTATTGAGACTGTTGGCTAAGCATCAGTACATCGAGTGGCACTAGGGGTGAGCATGAGCCCGAGCTAGCCCGAACTCAGCCCAACATTTGGCCAAAAAAAAAAAAAACCTGACCCAAGCTAGGCCCGAGCTCGGCCTAAGGACCAAACTTTTTATAAGGGCTGAGCTTGGGCTTACCTCAACTTGACGGCCTAAAATTATATATATATATATAATATTTGTATTATATACAACTTATTAAGGGACTATTTGGCAGCCGCCTATAATGTAATCATTTCATTTCATATTTCTAAGGCATTTGTAGCTATAAAGTCATGGTTCAAAATGAAATCATTAAGATTTATACTTTTTTTATTATTTAATTAATACTT